>JAOTNS010000134.1:0-50557 GCA_028476615.1 Culter alburnus
AACAAGCAACTGCCGATGGTGAAGTTTGTCAAATGCCTCAAACATATATTTTTCTGGACTACAACATGCTTAATGATTAGAAATGTTGATTATTTGTTATTGTTCAGTAAAACTTAAGACATACGGCTCATTAGTTAACATGTTAATTCATTATTACCAAACTGACAATGAAAAAGCTTATGAAGCATTAATTATTCTTAGTTCTGTTTAATAACATACTAAAATCAAAATACTTATTAATGGACCTGAGATAAAATTAACAATGATCAGTGTGTTTCTAAACTAACATAACTAAAATAATACTTTCTGTAACAAATGTAGCTATTGCTCAATCTTAGTTATGCATTAAATACAAGACCTTATTGTGAAGTGTTACCTGTTGTTCTTATAGCCTAATTCTTTGCACTTTAATCTGTTTGTAAATTTGACTTTATATTTTTGTGGTATTGTATTTAGACATTCAAAGTTATTTTTATTATTACAAAAAGAGTTCTTAAACCTGTTATACTATGACAACACTTTTTTTGCAACTTATTTCAATATCATGATAATACCATATACCGTGATAAAAGCTTCAGCAATTAATCACAACATGAAAATTTGATACCGTCACGTGTCTACAGTGCGTCTAAGGGCCCGAAGATCACGGACATCCAGTGGTTTCCGGCCTTGACCCTTACGCACAGAGATTGTTCCAGATTCTCTGAATCTTGGATGATTATGCTGTAGATGATGATAACTACAAACTCTTTGCAATATTTCTCTGAGAAACTCCTTTCTGATATTGCTCCACTATTTTTCGCCACAGCATTGGGGGAATTGGTGATCCTCTGCCCATCTTGACTTCTGAGAGACACTGCCACTCTGATACCCCCTTTCCACCAGCACGAACGGGGTGCTAGTTCAGAGCTAGAGCTAGTGCTAGTGCCAGTTCGGAGTTGGTTCAACTGACGAGCCTTGTAAGAACAGGTTTGCCTTTCCACAGGCTAGAGAGCAGCACAGAGCCAGGTCTTACGTCACTGTATATGTCTCATATTTCACAGCAAAGCTAGCGGCGCCGAATTTAATCACACCAGGCTCGTTTGAGATGCATCAGCTTCCCGTAGGGTGATTGGCGCATGACATCAAAGCTCCGTGAGAACGATCCAAAAGCACAAGGAATCGTATGCTCTACAAACGCTCCCGTGGATCCGCGGCACCCGCCAAATCGGCCCGCGCTGCTCCGATGCATCTCAAACAAGCCTTCTATCAACAATCGTGGATGTTTCACTACTGTTGATGCTCATGGCTTTGCGAACCTACATCGTCATCCAAACACGGCTCGCCGTAATTTGTATATAGACAGAGATTACAATCGAGCTGCTATTAGCTCGATTAGCTGCTATTTCAAAAATGGCGGCCACAAGTTTCTTGTTGGTCACGGTAACCCTGCCCCCAGCCCCTGACACAAGCGGTTCTTACTTCTAGCCCAGCAATGTTTTGGTGCTACTTACGAACCACTTTTCCTGGTTCAGAGTTGGTGCTTTGTGTGTCGAAAGACAAAGAACTGATTTGAAACTAGGCTCTGGCTCCGAACCAGCACTCAAACTGCCATGGTGGAAAAGGGGTATCAGAGGCTCTGTTTATACCCAATCATGTTGCCAATTGACCTAATAAGTTGCAAATTGGTCCTCCAGCTGTTCCTTATATGTATATTCAACTTTTCCGGCCTCTTATTGCTACCTGTCCCAACTTTTTTGGAATGTGTAGCTCTCATGAAATCCAAAATAAGCCAATATTTGGCATGACATTTCAAAATGTCTCACTTTCAACATTTGATATGTTGTCTATATTCTATTGTGAATAAAATATAAGTTTATGAGATTTGTAAATTATTACATTCCTTTTTTATTCACAATTTGTACAGTGTCCCAACTTTTTTGGAATTGGGTTTGTAGTCCAAGTGCTTTGCAATGGTCGGTTTGTTCAGTGTAGACAGCTTTTAGCTGTTGCGGCGTGTCTGGTGTAAGTTAGTAGACACGGTGATAATACGGCACCACGATTCGAGGATCCATTTCAGAACCGGCCGCTATTCAAATAATCTGGCTGTGGGCGCGGGCCAGATATTATTGCTGGCAGGCCAGTTTTGGCCCAAGGGCCGCCTATTGCGACCACTCCTTTATGGTATTTAGTCTATAAAGACATTTAATATAAATATGAATGCACAAAACTGCAAGTCATAAAAATAATAAAGACCAAATTACAGACTATTTTTTTCTATTGAGCATGAACAGAAAAAATCTTTTCCATTGTTCTCTATTCAGAAGATGATATTGGGTTTATTGTTTCAGAAACTTCTGTAATATTCTCTAAGATTATATTTCTGTATATTCTCTATTTCTGTAGAGCTGGACATTTTAATAATGATCAATTTCAGCTTTGAGAATAAAACCAACCTGTTTGTTCCTCCGTATCTTCATGTTTCACTCTGAATGTTTCTTCAATCTTCATGTCTTTATTCTCATCTCTAATAATTATTTCATAATTTCAGTCTCTTCTTTAATAAACTCAATCTTCATATCTTCAGTCTCCTCTTTAATAAACGCCATCTTTAAGAAGAGAATTCTTAACAGAGTTAATGGTCTTCAATGACCGGCTGGACAACAACAACACACTAATGCTTAAAATTAATAAACTTCATATTTAGACATTTATGATCTACATTTGGTATTCAAAGAATTATAATTATATTTAAATGATTACTCTTTGATGAAAACATGATCAGTTTGTTTGTTAGTGTTTGTTGTTGTCGTTCATGTTCACTGTTTGAGCAGACGAGTTCATGATTCACTGAATCATTTCTCAAAGTATTTGATTCAATTGACTCGGAGTTGAAAAGTTCAGTTTCTCCATCATTACTCTCCAGACTGAACTCGAGTTCATCCCTGCATCCCAATGTGCATACTATCCACACTATCCGCCCTAAATAGTATTGAAAATGACTAATGTCACATACTATTTAGAATGGATAGTATGAACATTGAGACGCAGGCCATGATAAACTGATTTATGAAATGAGACGCAGGTTTGCTGTTTCTCATCAGTGGATATAAGCTTTACTCACACAAATATCCTTTATTACAGTTAGATAAAGAATCACAATGTTACAATAAATAGTGTATAAACTCATTTCACATCGCTTTTAAAACTATTAAAAACCATTAAAACTATTTCTGTCAATTAAATTCTTAAAACAAACCTTTATTCAGCAGAATCACAGCAGATGCAGGACCGCGGCGCAGTCTTATGACGTCATGTCGTCACTCCAAAATAAAAGTCCTGTTCAGACGCTGCATCGTCTACAATCACAGAAGTGCATTGAAATCTAACTATTTTACCAGGTAATCTTTGTATTAACATTAAAACAGTGACAAATAAGATAAAAACAAACATGTTAAAAAGGTTGTTTGAGTTCATAAAGCAGAGTTTATTCATGTGTCCGAATTGAAACAAATTTAATTGAAAAACATTTAAACTCAGTGTGTTTTACCAATATATAAAATGTGGTAAAATTTTTGTTTAAACATGGGTATAAAATGTGTAAAAAGTTATCTTTCAAGGATAAGTTTAAGTAAAAGCAGCAATCAATATTAAATGTTATTCATTCAATACCAAAAATTACTATAAGATTCAGTTGCTAAAAGATTCAGTCAAATTAAAAATGTAATCTTTCACATATTTGTAATTAAATCAATAGCAAATCAAGTCTTCAGTGTCAAGGGTCATTTGTGTGAGTTGCTGCCTATGTAGTGATTCAAATTCTGTGATGCTCTTAAAAGAGACTGTCGGTTCTGTTTTGTGCTTTCATGTTGTTGTCAGGTTTGTTGTTTAGACAAAATCAAAAAGGAAGAAAAAGAAATGATCAGCAAATATCTATATTTCATAGGTGTGTACTTCAGATGCGCGGATCACGGTATCCGCGGGGTGGTAATAAAAAAATAACAGTCAAATAAATGCAGGTGGGTCACGGGTGGATGAGACAAAAATCATGAATGTTTTGATTTTAAAGGGATGGTTCACCCAAAAATGAAAATTTAATGTTTATCTGCTTACCCCCAGCACATCCAAGATGTAGGTGACTTTGTTTCTTCAGTAGAACACAAATGATGATTTTGCTGTCTGTCAGCCGTATAATGCGTGTCAATGGGAACTTCGTCTATAAGAGTGAATAAAACTTGCATAGACAAATCCAAATGAAACCCTCTGGCTCGTGACGACACATTGATGTCCTAAGACACGAAACGATCGGTTTGTGTAAGAAACCTTAATGAGCGTGAGACATCACTTTCGTTGTCAGAGCGCGATCAGACCTCACTAACCGAGTGCTGAACGCAGTTGGACATAGTGGTGTATTAAGAGCTAAAAAATGATATAAATACTGTTCGGTTTCTCGCACAAACCGATCGTTTCATGTCTTAGGACATCAATATGTCGTTTTTCATTTTTGGGTGAACTATCCCTTTAATAAAGACACAAACTCTCATTTCATGGTAAAACGTAATGAATGTGCATCACGCTTACTTTCCTTTTCAAAAACAGCATCTCTCTTCGGGAAAACCAATAAAGGAAAACATTTGTCCTAGTGGACATTATAGAACGCATAGGAAGAAAATCTACATGAGATATTGCTCAATTCTTCGTCAGGTACTAATTTGCAGACGCAATTGCAGGATAACTTGTTAAGCAGCAATGAAGGCAAAACAAATCTGAGAGAAATTAAAAAAAAAATGTGAATTCAAAAAAAAAGTGAAGGAAAGAAAAGTACCCCATGGAAGCATTTTAGTGGAGTAGTTAACTAATCAAGTGTTGGGTATATGATATGCAGCATATGAAACACAGTATATATATGATAATAAACTAATAAAGCCTAGATATCCAGCCTTTGCTTGGGCTGAACGTATTTATTGACTTTGGAAAGTGTCAATTAAAATGAATACAGAAGCAATGGCCTGTTTTCAGAAGAATAAAGAAACATAACTGAATAAAATACTAGTGTAGCCTTTGTTAAAACATACAGTAAAACACATTAGCACTTTACCATTAGCGCTCTGTGAATGATGAGCTGACATGACAGAGATTTAAGAAGAGTGTGTAAGTTAGTATTGTGTTTACACTCTATAAATCCTCCTTTGTGTTGCTATTTAAAGTCAGTTTGTCTCTGCTAAGTGTGAAAGTGCTTACTGTGTCAGCAGCAATGGAAAATACAATAAATAAAATGGATGTAAATGAAATCTAGTTAATTATTTCATATGCAAGTTTTAAGTGAGTAATTACTTGCATTACTGTGCTAACTCGCTGAAGAGGCTAGTCAGCCGATAATATATTATATATATTTATTTTAAGGTGAAGTAGTTAAATTGTAATTAGAAAAAGCTCTGGGTAATATTAATTAATTAATAAAACAATAAAAGTGAAGTGAAGAGAGAATGATCAGTCCCAGCAGACACAGATCACACTTATCAGCCATTTTCTGTGTCTGTCAGTCTCTCTTCATTATAGTTACAGCTCTTCCTTTAATCATCACCAGCTCCTCCTGTGGTTGAGAGCTTCCTCTGATCTGATCTGAATGTTTAAATACAGCTAGAGTTGATATATAGTGACACTGACTCTGAATCATTTTACTCTCTGTAGATTGGGCTCATATAGACAGAGTTCTTCCACTTCTCTCTGTCCAGTCCACCTTCGTCACTTTCACCTCCTTTATCCAGTCTAAAGAACTTCATTTCTGTATGTTCAACAAAAGCACTGCCCAGTTACAAAATTATGAAACATTATGAAACCAGTCTGGCTGGAAAGCTTCAAAACTTCATGAAGCTTCATCTCACCACCGCTAGATCTGAGCAGTGCGCTTTTGATTTAAATGATGAACAGTTATCTTCTGACAGGATGAAGACGATGTTGTGAGGGATGAAGTACAGTGTGATTAAAACTCTGTAAAACTGCTCTGAAAGCAGAGATGGGCTCAAACACATCAAAAAGTATTTAGTTACACATTACAAATACTCATCAAATGTATTTAATTAAAATACAAGTAATTTGAAAATACCAACAATTTACACACAATCATTTGAAGTGCTCACTGTAATGATTAAATATAGATTGATGATCCTTATAATGATACTAAAGTTATTCAGTCAAGAGCAGTGAGTGATTTTGTCTTTTTCTTTTGTTGTTTGATTAACATTAATGACAGACAGCAGCAAGTTTATTAGGCTTCTGTCACTTTAAAAATGAACACAGACAGAATATACTTATGTTTACATTCATTTAAGACACGAACGACTGATTTTAAATAATTAATGCTATTTTTATTACTGCTATATTTATTATCCTGTCTGCTGTACCTACGATCCACACATCACTAGACTCGAATGACTCGAATTTATGTGTTTCAGTGGCAACACTATCAACGGCGAAATGAATCTGCAGCAGTCAGGTGGTACAGGTCAGTTCTCTTCAAGTTGTTTATGTTCATTATTATTGTAATTTTATGTGCTTTGAGCCATGAGGTAGTTTCACTCAGGCTCCGTCCACACGGAGACGCGTTTCAGTAAAACCGCACAATTTTTTTATCGGATAGGCGTTTCATCCACATGGATCCAGCGTTTTCTAAAGGTGAAACCGGTATTTTTTGAAACCGGGTCCCAGAGTGGAAAAATTTGAAAATGCCGTCTTGGCGTTATCGTGTGGACGGGGCAATCTGTTTATTTTCTGAAACGATGATGTCATCACCACACATGTCGACCCTAGTCAGACGTGCTAACAGCACAAAACAGCAGCAACAACAGCAATAGCAGACTCTACATGCTTGTGTTCGTGCTGCAGAAGCTACTGAACCAAAATAAAGCATTGTTTCTAAGCTTTGCTGAAGTTTGTATTCAGCGCGCAAGGTTTATGCGCATGCTCCAAGTCTTCTTTGCTGCTTTATGTGCATTTCTGCGGCAGAATTACAGCGCCACATAATGGACTGGCATGTATACTACATCGTTTTGAGTCGCTCCATCCAACTCTTCACACATCCAGTGAAACAAAAGTCTATGCAGACCAAACATTTTTCATCAATGAAGACTTTTGTCATTTATATGCAAAACACTATTTATTTGCAGCAGTCACAGACTGATACACTACAATACAGAGACTCATTTCTGTTCTGGATGGGCTAAGGTGAGAGTCATCAAACTCCTCGACTGTCACTGTTTTGTGGGATAATGTGGGATTCCAGAACAGTCTGATTCACTGCACTTTTTCCTTCATCATTATATAATGCTCCCTGTTGTTAGTGTTTTTAAATCAGTGCAGCACGATAGATGTATTTAAAAATACCAACCATTATTTTATTAAATTTCAGCCTAACCATACATCGCAAGACAGGTAATAAACACAATCTAGCTAACATTTAGAATTTATTTACAGCTGAAATGTTGTACGTATATGTAACAAGCAAATAATTTATCATAACGTACAAACCCGATTCCAAAAAGTTGGGAAACTGTACAAATTGTGAATAAAAACAATGCAATGATGTGGAAGTTTCAAATTTCAATATTTTATTCAGAATACAACATAGATGACATATCAAATGTTTAAACTGAGAAAATGTATAATTTTAAGGGAAAAATAAGTTGATTTTAAATTTCATGGCATCAACACAGATCAAAAAAGTTGGGACAAGGCCATGTTTACCACTGTGTGGCATCCCCTCTTCTTTATATAACAGTCTGCAAACGTCTGGGGACTGAGAAGACAAGTTGCTCAAGTTTAGGAATAGGAAGGTTGTCCCATTCTTGTCTAATACAGGCTTCTAGTTGCTCAACTGTCTTAGGTCTTCTTTGTCGCATCTTCCTCTTTATGATGCGCCAAATGTTTTCTATGGGTGAAAGATCTGGACTGCAGGCTGGCCATTTCAGTATCCGGATCCTTCTTCTACGCAGCCATGATGTTGTAATTGATGCAGTATGTGGTCTGGGATTGTCATGTTGGAAAATGCAAGGTCTTCCCTAAAAGAGACGACGTCTGGATGGGAGCATATGTTGTTCTAGAAATTGGATATACCTTTCAGCATTGATGGTGCCTTTCCAGATGTGTAAGCTGCCCATGCCACACGCACTCATGCAACCCCATACCATCAGAGATGCAGGCTTCTGAACTGAGCGCTGATAACAACTTGGGTTATCCTTGTACTCTTTAGTCCGGATGACATGGTGTCCCAGTTTTCCAAAAAAATTATGTAATTTTATGAGAGGAAGGTTATGAACATGAACTCCCCATAATCCTTGAAACTTCACCTTTTTTCTGTATGAAACTTCAAAAAGCATTTTCAGAGGTGAGGCCCATGTACACATCACATTTGGTGCAGTTCACCGTAACAATACACTTACATCCACTTGCACCTGCCTTTTTGAGACAGCATGATAGGCCATGGTAGGTCTGGGCCAGTAGTACTGGCTGTGGTGGCAGGTCTCTGATGTTGATTTAATCCATAATACAAATGCCATGGCAGTTCATAAAGGTGCTCTAAGCGATGTTACGCGATTTTAGGCCAAAACATTTTTTGTCACCTACAGCAAACATCTCCTCACTATCCGCTAGCTGCCTGTCCCTTGAACACACTGTAAAAAAACGCGGTCTCTGTAGTCGCCACAAGCTCCAAAAATGGCAACAAAAACAAACTGGTGCAGCCTGGACCACGAAAAAATAAACAGCGCCCCAGCCAATAACCGACAAGCATTTAAAATGTAAGTATCACACAACCACACAAATGTTAACAATTGGTCCTTGTTTGTTACTGATGTTTTAGTTTACTTTTAGCAACTACCAACAAGAGACGGCAGTCTGTCAGAAATCGTGCCACAGAAAAAAATTGCATGTCATGTGACTTAACCAAAGCACATCATTGGCTAAACTTTAAAAAAAAGTGAACATATATATTATTTAATACTACTGTGTGACATTAGATAATCCACAGCTGTTATAGTTTCAGATAGTTGTGTTTCAGTTGCATTTTAGCACTATTACTACCCACTATTCTTCATTAAATGTCACTATAATTTTAACATTTTATACTCAAACTCAACTATATAAAAAAAAATCCTGTTCTTTGTTTTTCTTATACATTTCATTAAGTTTTTAATCTTCTTTACAGATTTTGAGACTGATAGCCACAGTCTCAAACAGTGGGAATCTGAGCCAAATGATCACCGTGAGAGACACCGAATCGGAGGTGAAGTCTTGTGAAATCATCCTGGAGCCATCCAGGTTTCACTGTGGGACAAACAAATAGAAAAAATGCAACAGGGTCATACCTACATATTCACAAACCTGTCTACAAGACAATTCAATGGAAAAATCAATTTAACCACCACACGCAGCACCACCATCACCCAACACACAACATCAACATCACACACAAGTGAACTGACACCACAAACACATACAATCACACAATCAATTGAAGGCACAACAATAACCATCAGAAAGGTCTGTCCAAAATGTCACAGCACACAATAAACATAAAATAAACATTTCACAGATGTGTGACATGTAAAATACTCAACAATCCAGCAACATAACAAAATGCACCCGTACACTCATTTTTTTCAATTGATGAACAGGAGTTGTCTCTAGCAATCCCAAACACAGTTTTAACCAAATTCTTGAAAAATGAAAGAGACATCTCTTACCTTGACACACAGAATATTGAAGAATATCTACTCACTTGCGGTCCTCTCACTGTCAGATACACATCTGACAGTCATGTAACTGACATGACAAAACGATGACACACCTGATAATGAATTATGCAGAATAACCGATCAGGTGTCGCTGTCCACAAACCCTGGTGAAAAAAAGACACGCTGCACCAGAGGAGCACACTGTCCCAAAGCAAACACGGCCATCAGAACCGTAATATACACCAAGCCCATAAGAAGTTCTTTTTTTTTTTGCTTTTTTGCTTTTATTTTGTTATTTAAGTTGTAATTCACCTATATGGATGTTCATAGTGTTTTTCATGTTAACTTTTCAATAATGTTAAAATGTTTTTATTTACTAGTGTTAAAATATGTTTTTATTTACAACTGTTTAAAATATGTTTCCTAACAATTGTGTTAAAAAGTTTTATGTTTAAAAGTTTAAAATGTTTTAATAAAAAGTTGAAAGTTGAAAAACAGTGTCTTAACAAATTTGTTACCTACTAATTGTCCAATAAAAAAATTGGGAACTTCAATATTGTTGTTGAACTTTTTATTTTTTTTTAAGTTTTCAGAACAACACCCCAGCGCCCCAGCCAATAACTGACAAGCAGCGTCAATACGCAAGCTACTTACATTTTAAATGCGCGTTCAAGACTGTTTCAGGAAACATGGAGGGGAGGGGGAGGAGGAGGGAGGGTCTAACTAGCCTCTGTTTTGTTTGACAACACTTCAAACGTCAACAGAAAGTTAGAGCACCTTTAACATACGACTAATCAACATTATATCGCCAGCATTGACGTTGTTATTGTTACAGCTTAACAGACTGCAGCTGACCTTTGCTAGCTAGCTAACCTATTATAATAATGTCATTCCATTATTGCGCAGTCGATTTACTCTATTTAATCGATTTACCAAAAACTGATTTCATAAAAACTTTTTGGAGTGGTAAATATGTCATCATAACTTACCTGAGATGATGTTAACAATTTTTTTGTGAATGTGACATGGGCGGGTCCTTGTTTGTTACTGACGTTTTAGTTTACTTTTAGCAACTACCAACAAGAGACGGCAGTCTGTCAAAAGCACATCATTGGCTAAACTTAAAAAAAAAAGTGAACATATATTATTTAATACTACTGTGTGACATTAGATAATCAACAGCTGTTATAGTTTCAGATAGTTGTGTTTCAGTTGCATTTAGCACTATTACTACCCACTAAGTTTTCAGAACAACACACTGTTCAATAAAAAATGATCAAAACAAATTCATAAACGAGTTACAGTTTCACTTAAACAAATGTATCTTATAAAGACAAAAATTAGAATTTACAATATTTTTTAATATTTAATTAATGAGGTTACTTTTATTTACGTACTGTTTTAAATCTTTTATCAATGTAGTTATATGCATACATATTAAATGCATAGATGCATAGACATTTAAATTCACTTTACCATTACTTCATTTATTTTTTCAAACGATTTTCCCCTTTTAAGTGATTTTTAACATAGTTATAAATATTTCTCATTAAGACCTCAATTAATCCTAAATTCACGCCACCTTGTCTTTACCGAAATCTTGAGATGACTGACAACACGTGAGGCTGAATTATGTGTTTCAATTAAATAAATAGGCTTGTTTGAGATGCGACTAGCCTCGCCTGGCTTCTAAGCTCTTAGCCGCCAGCCAGTTGAAGATTGAACCCCCACTCGAAAATGAGGAGGATCTAAAGCACAAAACAGAGAAGGAAACACCGTGCATTCGGCACAATTTTCTGGCTCAGCACGCATGCACAAACTATTTAATACTTAGCATTGCTGTTTAACATAAAAATGTTTGTCCAGAAAACTTTGTTTAATGTGTAGCTATGACATTTTGGTGAATTTTGTTGGACTAACATGTATTTTTATGTAGATTCACAGTTATTCACAATTACTAATATATGTGACTCAAAAAGCACAGTATGTTGTACAAATGGTAATTTAATTTTTTACAGTGTAGTTACAAATTCAAATGCATATAAATTTGTTATAGCACATCTTAAAACTTTTGTAAACCAGTTTTACAAACAAAATAAACAGCACAACAACCCTTGTACTTCTTTGGTGGTGGTGATGGCAGCAAGGACTCAGATGAGCTCATCTCTAAAATAAATTGCAATATTGCCATGGTATTATCAAATCAATTCTGAGATTTTGACCTGCATCAACAAAATTGTAGCAGAAACTGAAAGGTGAAAATTTAACAAACCTTGGACGTGATCTTCATAACTTTTCTTTTTTGGTGCATTCCTTAGTCTTTGAGACATAATGGCCTGTGGAAGGGACTAATGAAAGATTTGTTATGTGATCTTCACTCAGTGAAAAACAGTGAATGAATGACAGTCCTATAATCAAATACAAGAATGACATTTTTTTTTTTTTTTTTATTCTATAGGCATATATGTGCTTGTTTATTAACTGATATCTGCAATATTCTCATCCAGAAAGGTTAGACAGGGCCAAGTTTCAGTTAATCCTTGAAGATATGGAGAAGGGGGAATATGGCAAATCCCTGTGCATGTGGTAAACACACAGCCTTCCTATGCAGATCCGTTGCCTCCAAAAGCTTCCTCTTCATTGTGCTAAGGTCACTTTCCACCATATATACAGTGTTAATCAGCTTTGACTTGCAAGGTAGATCAAATAAAATAACTGCTTCGTGACCTTTGGGTCGATAACATCCACAACCAACATTCCATCTTGCCTCTTTTCCCTCACAAACACAATTTGCTCTGTCTCCAGCATGAAGCAGTGATTTGGTGCCTTGGCCGATATGGAGTACGGTTTGCGCCTCCATTGCTTCATGTTGTGTGTTTGCCTTTTCTGCCAATCTTTTAGTGACCTGAACAACTGGATTTTTTCTCTTTCAACCCAATTTTTTATGGACTGAAGGTGGTTCTCAAACAGAAAGCAGGACAACTCATTCAAGGAGCACTTGAAGTTGAAAACATCATCAGCAATGTGTTTGATGTGTTAGTGTCCACTCTGGATGTTGTATGTTGGAAACAGTTTCCCCATTCAGTTCAGAAGAGGTATCTACAAAATGTTCCAGAAGTCCTCTTCTGGCATCATTTTCATCCAATACATTCCAATTCAACACATCCAACAACACATCCTGCAACAGAAGTGGTCCTGTATACAACAGAAATTGCTGTAGTTCTGTTGCTTTCCAACGATCCAGTTCAATGAGAGATGTTGGCTGCCTGGCAAACACAGCTGGCATCATTCTTGCTATTGCCATAGTATAGGGCAACCAGAAATGGCTCAGCCTTATCCAGCTTTGCAAGAATACTCCAAAAATGTTTTACTGGACTTGAATATTGGCAGACCATCTATATTGATAGTAATGTCTATACTGCCTGTAAATGATGGGTTTTGGGAAAGGTACTGGAGAATTCCCAGCTCTAACCCATAGTATGTATACTGGCCACCATTATTCTTAATTTCAAACCCTGACGGGGTTGCTAGCAGTGTTCTGTCTTTTGGAAGTGTATGTCCATGTTTTCTTAAGATTCCAAGCAGCTTATTTAGCACAACATGTGTTTGACTTGTTGTTGCCCATGCAGCCAAATCTTTGTGTAATGATGGCGTATCATCGGTATCAAGCTCGGTATTAGAGTCAATGGAATCAGCAGTTTCCTTGTATCCATAGTCTAAAACATCTCCAGCTGATGCACCCTCTTCAGCATCTCCTTCCAAAGATGGACCCTCCTCAGACAATTGTCCTTGTGTGGATGGACCCTCCCCAGAAATATCTCCTTCTCTTCTTTGTCACTGCCTCATATATTTCTAATGAACATACAAAGATACTTGAAGGGTTAGTTCATTAATTACTCACCTACAGGTCGTTCCAAAACAGTAAGACTTTCATTCATCTTCAGAAGACAAATGATTTCTTTTTGATGACAGAATGCTGTCAGATTTCCTTCCATAGACTGCTTTTGTAACTACTACTTTGACGCTTAAAAAACTTTATAAAGAGATTGTAAAAACTAATCCATATGAATCAAGTGGTTTAGACCAAATTTTCTGAAGAGAATGGATTTCTTTTTATGATGACCAGATTTAATTTAGGCTTTTACTCGCATGTAAAGACTGATCAGCGAACATAAGCTGAAGCTCAACCTAACATGGATAACGCACAAGAACAAACCTCTTTCGGAAGCTCAAACGTGCTGCGCAACCAATGAGGTTCATTCTCGTGTGTAATGCAGAAGAGGTCGACTGATATGGGTTTTTCTCTGGCCGATGCCGATATTCAGGATTCAGGGGAGTCGATGGCCGATATATGATGCGGATTTTTTTGGCCTATATGTTTTTCCCCCCTTCATCTCATAAAATCTAACAGTTAAGTAATAAAAAGTTATACAGAAAAATGCTTAAATTAAACATTTACTGAACAATACAAGCCTCTCCAATCAGTGTCCTAAAAATTATTTATACGTTAAATATTAAATAAATATTAAACAGGTAATCAAAAATCTAGACTTGTCAAATTAACTTAGCAGTAGCCTAATTCATAGTAATAATAACACATGGCTCAACTTTTAAGCACCTTCTCAAAACTATTCTGAAGCACGCTTCTATACTGTAAGTCAAATAGCCATAAGCGATGACGTCGTGGAGGCTATGTGTCGGACCCACAGACACATTTAATGAGGAAAGTTAATATGCACGTTTTAGCCAGAAGTTCTTCTGAATTGCAAATGTTTCTACTTTCACATGCAAATGACTTGTTGCACTTATGATAAACATGGTCTGCATCAATTCTAGTAGGCTACAATGTAATTACTCTTTCAAAACGGTCTGTTTTCCCCTGCCATCGTTAGTTGAAGCTGTGTGTCAACAAGGTGCGGCTGCAGAGTGAATTGCTCCGTCTCACACGCAGCCTCAGAGGGAGAGAAATTCTCCAGTAGCGTACAGAAACAGAAGTGATAACGTCAGAGTTGATCTGTACAACGCAGGCTTGTATAATAGTTTAGCCGCTGGGCTCGTTACCACATTTGGGTACCCGCGCCTACCTGTAGCCTAACTACAGCTGGTTAAAGGCTCGCACAGCCCGTCCGCCTGCAGGATGATCCATGTGTACAACAGGGCATGTGTGAGGTGGAACGAAGTACATTTACTTCATTATATTTACTTGATAATTTTTGGAAAATTTGTACTTGTTAGAGTAGATTTAAACGTGGGTACTTTAACTTGAGTACATTTCTAATGAAAAATCTATACTTTTACTTCGCTACGTTGGGCAACGTTCCTCTCATTACTTTATTTTAATGCAGTAGGCCTACTGTACATGTTAAGAAATGCATAGTGATCAAACAAGTTGGTAAAACTGTCTAAATTGGTTCGCGAATCAGTTTGAATGATTTGTTCAGTTTGCTGCACACAATGAATCGTCTGAAGCGGTTTCTCACTCGGAGCGTTGGATGAAGTGGCAGTGGACCTACAGTCAATTAAAAACAAATCTGCAAATACGTCCTATTGTTTGCCAGCGACGGTAGGAGAAGAGCACAAAAGTTTACGACTGAGACCGCACTGAGCGATTTGTGAGTCACAACGGGCATATAACTGTGCGAGATCTTGAACATGGATGTAAACAGACAGCTAGTACTCTTCATCTGCAGTTATACTTGTGCGGAAAATAACGAAAAAAGAGGAAAAGTGGGCAGGATATGGGTGAGGTCCTGGCTGGAGAGGCAACATGGACATTGTCCTCTACAGAGAGAATTTGAGGTGAGTAAACTTTGTTAAATTAATCTATTTTTAGAGATTGCACTCCGGTGGTGTCAGCCGTTGTTAAGCAACAATAAGCTGCGATCCTCATGAAGACAAGGAAGTGGGCTTGTTCGACTTGAAACGGCACTACACAGACCATTAAAGTACCACAGAAGTGCCGCTTCATGTCGAACAAACTTAATTTCAGCAAAGACAAGTAACGTTATCTGCAGATTGTTATGATGATGGACGTGACATAAGGTCTTTACAATTGTAGCATTTCACCTTTTGACACGCCCATTACAGTATGCAGCTAACCCTGTCTGTCTTATTAGCAGCGCTAAGCTAACAACCATGACAACTGGTACAACAGTTAATAAACATTAACGTAAAAACAGTGTATTATCATGCTGACTATTATCACATGCTATCTAATAACAGATATGATATTGACTTAAATCTGCTCGTGGAAAAAGTGGAGCCTCACATTTCACGACAGGACACCAGACTAAGGCAAGCAATCACTGTAAAGGATAGGCTTGCTGCACTTCTTGGCAACTGGTCAGAAAAGGGCGACGAGCAGATGCCACCTCTGGACGAGGCAGTAAGATGTTTGTATGCTTTTGATTTGCTTTAGGACCATTTAACTTACTTTTTGTTTTTGAATATATGTTTGTATGGATTATTGTTATCTTTTTAAAGGTGAAACCTAAAAGTCCCTCAGTTTCCAGTCCAGGATGGGGGCCAGCACTGTATCCAAGAGATTGTTGCAGAGACTTGTAAGGCCCTACATCTTGTTTTAAAAGAAGATTATCTGAAGGTACTTATTTGTATAATTACAAATCTTTCACATTTTGATTGATATGTCAAACGTATTACATTCTTATTTATTTGTATTTAATTCTACAGTTTCAGACAGGTGCCAATTTCCCAGACAGTTTAAGAGGTAAATATATTTCAGTGTTTGCATTAAAATTAGGTATATTTATATTTAACTACATTTTACATGCTTTATTATGGTTCCCAACTGGATATTATTATGTTTCAACTAGGATTACTGGTTATAAAATACAGTCATGCTCAAAATTATTCATACCCTTTGTAAATATGACTATAGAAGGCTGTGAAAATAAATCTGCATCATTAATACTTTTGATCTTTCATTTTAAAAATCTACAAAAATCCAACCTTTCACTGGAGAATAATAATTTTAAATGGGGGGAAAATCTCATTATGAGAGAAATGTTTTTCTCTAATACACACTGCTCACATTAATCATACCCTTTTATTCAATACTTTTTGCAACCCTTTTTGCCAAGAGAACAGCTCTGACTCTTCTTCTATAATGCCTGATGAGTTTGGAGAACACCTGACAAGAGATCAGAGACCATTCCTTCATGAATCTCTCCAGATCCTTCAGATGTTGGTGCTTCTTCTCTTCAGTTCACTCCACTCATGTTCTTTAGGGTTCAGGTCAGGGGACTGGGATGGTCATGGCAGAACTTGATTTTGTGTTCAGTGACCCATTTTTGTGTTGATTTTGATGTTTGTTTTGGATCATTGTCCTGATGGAAGATCCAACCACAGCCCATTATATGACTTCTAACAGGGACAGTCAGGTTCTGATTTTTTATCTGTTGGATTTGATAGAATCCATGATACGATGTATCTGAACAAGATGTCCAGGACCTCCAGCAAAAAATAAGTCCACAACATTAAAGATACAGCAGTATATTTCATTGTACCATGGGCTACTTTTTACCCCTGTGTGCACCAACCCATCTTAAGTGTTTGCTGCTAAAAAAGCTCTTTTTTTGTTCTTTCATCTGACCATAAGACATTTGAAAAGTAACTCACACTACTGGATCTTCAAACGGGATGGGTTCTATAGTCAGAAGAGGCAACAAAATAATAATAATAATAAATAATAAAAAAATAATAGTCAAGTCAAGTCAAGTCTGCTTTATTGTCAATTCTTCCACATGTACAGTACATACATACAGAGGGGGGGGGGGGTTCATAGTTCAGTGGTGCCTGGGGCAGAAAAAGGACGGGGGGGCAAGTTCGGGAGCGAGTTCAGCTTCCTGACAGCCTGATGGATGAAGCTGTCCTTCAATCTGCTGGTCCTGGCCTGGAGACTCCGCAGTCTCCTCCCTGATGGCAGCAGACTGAAGAAGCTGTGTGACGGGTGGGTGGGATCACTTGCGATGCAGAGGGCTTTGCGAGTGAGACGGGTTCCGTAAGTTTCTTGGAGGGAGGGGAGAGAGACACCAATGATCTTCTCAGCTGCTCTCACTATGCGTTGCAGAGTCTTCCGGCAGGACGCATTGCAGGCGCCATACCACACAGTGATGCAGCTCGTCAGAATGCTCTCGATGGTGCCTCTGTAGAAGGTGCACATGATGGGGGGGTGGGGCTCTGGCTCTCCTCAGTTTGCGGAGGAAGTAGAGACGTTGTTGAGATTTCTTGGCCAGTGCTGTGGTGTTGTCGGTCCAGGAGAGGTCCTCTGTGATGTGCACACCCAGGAACTTGGTGCTGCTCACTCTCTCCACAGTCGCACCGTTGATGGTCAGAGGAACATGCTGAGTGTGCGCTCTCCTGAAGTCAACAACAATCTCCTTCGTCTTCTCCACGTTCAGAGAGAGATTGTTGTTACTGCACCACCCAGCCAAGCGGCTCACCTCGCTCCTGTAGTTTGTCTCATCTCTGTTGCTAATGAGACCCACCACAGTCGTGTCATCCGCAAACTTAATAAAGAGGTTGGAGTTGTGTGACGGTATGCAGTCGTGGGTCAGCAGAGTGAAGAGGAGGGGGCTCAGCACACATCCTTGGGGGGCCCCAGTGTTCAGTGTGGTGGTGCTGGATGTGTTGCTGCCGACCCGTACTGCCTGAGGTCTTCCAGTCAGAAAGTCCAACAGCCAGTTGCACAGCGAAGTGTTGAGCCCCAGCTCGATCAGTTTGTGAATGAGCTGTTGAGGGATGATTGTGTTGAATGCTGAACTGAAGTCTATGAACAGCATTCTGACGTATGAGTCTTTTTTCTCTAGATGTGTGAGTGCTGAGTGGAGGGTAGTTGAGATGGCATCATCGGTCGACGGGTTGGACCGATATGCAAACTGGAATGGGTCCAGGGAGGGGGGGAGGGCAGACTTGATGTGGTGCTTGACTAGCCGTTCAAAACACTTTCATGAGGATGGGAGTAAGTGCAACAGGACGGTAGTCATTGAAGCAGGATGGAGATGGCTTCTTCGGGACTGGAATGATGGTGGTGGTTTTGAAACATGTGGGAACAATAATAATAATAAACTACTTGACTCTGCAAGAGTATAGCTGCGCCTGGATGACGGCTGCTTTCTGCGGTATTTCCGCTGAGCCTGTCCCAGTTTGATGACCTGTTATCCCCTGTCGGTGAGAGGATTTCCATCCAGGGCTGCGTTTCACTCCAATTTTAGACACACACTTGCAAACTTCCCTAAACACTTCCCCTGCCACCATTTTGAAGTGCGCTCCACTTCGTAAAGTGATGAGGGAAGTTTATATGGACAGACCCTCGCTCCCTCGATTTTGACTGAGGGAACGAGTCTACTTCATATGTACACTTCAGGCAGCTCCAAAACCCACAATGCAAGCCAACCCATTTACCAACCACAAACAACTCTATTTGTATATATAATAATTATTTTTTAAAGTATTTAAAACACACATATATACATATAGAATGCTGTATTAAACAATTTTGTAAGGGGAAAGAATAATAAATCAGCTCCATTGCGGATTCCAAGTGATCAAGAGCTTAGGACGTTCCAGTTCAGCCCATTGCAAAAGTTCCGCCAGTAGTGTGCACTCGTGCAACGTAAGCAATGACGTACATCTGAGACTGAGGGAAGTTAGCAAGGGAAGGGCATTTAAAGCAGCCCAGGACACTACTACAGGCGCTCTATTCCACCTGCAGAGAGCCTGTCCATCTGTGTCCGGTCAGTGTAATTCACAGAACAGCTGGACTCCAGCAGAGAAACATGGATTTGCAGTTATCATTTTGTGTCAGATTGTTGGATCTTGAGGTAAAATCATATATTATATATTGTATTGTTATATATTGTGTTGACAACTGATCAACGAAATATTTACCATCTTATATTCTGCATTATTGGGCGTTTTTAAATAAACACTGTCAAAAACTATACAAGTTTTAGGGCTGGACAATATGACGATATAACATTGATATAAGTGATTACTCTAATTTAAACCTACCTATATTGTAGTTATATAAAGCTTTCACAGCAAATTTGCTTTAATTGTTTCCACAGCGTTGAAATCAGGCACATATAAATGTCAGGAAACGCGACACCTGGGGCCAGTTGCATAAACTTAGTCGCTATATTAGACTGTGTCTTAAGAACTAGTTTGACCAACTTGCTGTTAACCAAGGGGTAATCAATGTTATTTTTCCAATTCCAATTACACCAATCTACCTTTTTATGTAACAGACTTTAAAAAATTAGGACCACTCTTCAAGAAAACATTGGTGATTTAACTTTTAAGACTAGTCTAAATGGTTTATGCAACGGCCCCTGGCTGCATGTCAATATCCATGGATTAGATTTATTTGACATGTCGTAAGGAACACTTTCGAGCCCAATCTTTAGTGTAATCGTTTGTTTTACTTGCATTTTCCCACTTTCCCCTATTAAATCCAATCATGCAGCAGGTTCACTGGCCCCAATAAAAAAAGAAAACATAATGGGCCTATAAAATAAACCTAGTTATTATTTTCGCTGTTTTTGATACATGTAACCTAAATAAATAAGGTTAGGAATAAGGTTATGACACCAAAAGCTACTAGATTAACTCACTCAAATTTTAAATATTGTTACACAAGTACTGTAAGTAATAAAATAGTAACAAATAATCAAATTACGAGTAATAGCATAAATAAATTTAACAGAATAAACAAATGAAATAAACAGCGCTTTTTAAGTTTTTTTATGTTGGCTTAACAGGAGATTTTCAGGTACAGAACAGGTATCAGACTCATTCAGAATCAAATTTTAACCAACATCCACAAAATACATGCCATACTAACGTGATCTGATATGCTGCATCACGGAGAGTTCGTAAAGATCCATTTTGAGAGTTACACCCTGGACCTCTGTAAAGCCAAACATGTTAGTAGTGTGTCAGCCCAGTCCTCCACAAGCCTGCCCCGACAGCGGCATAAGCCAAGAGGCAGAAAAATAACACCGCAGCCAGTAACAGCTGTTGTGGTGGTGAAGGCGAAGACAAACCGAAAACGGAAACCCGTCTTCTGTCACTACAGCAATGACAGGTGAGTTGTTTTTATACTTTATAAATACCAAATATGATAAACCATGTAACATACTGTGACGTTGGAGTACCAGTCCTGTGACACAAGTAGACAAGAATTTTGCATATTGCAGAGCCTTGACTGAAGTGACAGATGAGGATTGGGAGTTACTGAGAGGACTGACAGGGACACCTATGAGCTACAGAGCAATCAGGCCACCAGTAGATGTAGCAGTAGGTCAGGAAAAGTACCCTCTTGGAAGTGGTTTGAGCTGCCAGGTAAAGCAGTGATACAGATTATAACTTGATACAGATTAAGATTCATTATTATCATTTGTGCGCAGACACAGTTTACAATTAACAAGAAAAACATTCATAATATAAAACGAGAAAATGGTATACAAAATGCAACTGTGACAGGCAGAGAGAAATCATGGTCACATGGGTTAACTCAAAATCACTCTGTTTACTCGGCAACAGTAGAGAAGTCCATGACCTCCCGATCAAATATAAAAATACTCTTCTTATTTCTCTAACTATAGCCAAAAAAAATTCTACTAAACTGGAAATCCAAAACTTTTATACATATTAAACACTGGATTAATATTCTTACAGAATACATCACATTATATACATACACCAATAAAAAAACTATGTCCATATTTACAAACATCTGGAACCCATTTCTACAATATTTAATTCATGAGTTCATATGCCCATATAATCTTATCTTAAGCGGTAAACAGATTTGGCTTGCTGTCTGCTATAGAGGGGCTCTGAACGGATATTCTACTCGAGCTGCGATCACCCCCCTATAACAGGAAAACTGTACAAAAAGGAGGAGGAGGGATGCTGAAAGAACTAACAACAGGAAAAGGGAAGATGCTGGTTTTATACCTTGGTATTAATTGGAAGATTTCACAGACAGGGCTTAGCTTAAGATAGGACTAGGCCTTACTTCTATTATGATATTTATTGATGTCAGCGAAAGTTATTTGAAGTTAAAGGGATAATTCAACTAAAAATGAAATTTACTCACCCTCGATTCTAAACCTGTAAACATTTCTTTGCTGAAGACAGAAGATATTTTGAAGACTGTAACCAGTTTTCGAGCCACATTGACTTCCACAGTGGCCTGGAAGTTTCTAGTATGCCAAGTAAGAAGCTGATTAGCTGGTTCAGGTGAGTTAAACTCTGTAGGACAGTGCAGGCCTCCAGGAGAAGGATTGGACACCCCTGGACTCGGTTCTTAGTCACCAAAACTGACAGAATTAATAATTAGTGAATTACATGCACTGTTTGCTGACACTTGAGTGATTCACAATGTATTTCCATATTTCGTGTTTCTGCAGAAGTCAGTCATGTGGGTAAAATCATGAGGGTGAGCAAATAAATCTCATTCTTCATTGTTCATTTAAGCAACAGAGCAGAATACTGTTAAAGGGATACTCCACCGTTTTTTCATATTAAACTGTTATTCCCTTAACTAAGACGAGTTGATACATACCTCTCTCATCTCAGTGCGTGCACTAAATCGCTCTGTCTTGCGGCGAAACTTTGTTAGCACTTAGCTTAGCCCAGTTCATTCAATAGGGGCCAAGCAGAGAAGCTACCAAACACCTCCACGTTTTCCCTATTTAAATACAGTTACTCGAGTAGTGTAACTCGACCTAGGACGGTGACACAAAACAAAACGTTGCGCTTTTCTAAGCGTGTAAAATGGATAACTATATTGTATGGCGGAATACCATAGCAAGTGCTCGGGAGCACTTTGACTTGGCGCAGTAATATCTTCACTCGTGAAAAGTCCTCTCACCGGCCCCCGCTCCCTCTCCTCCTCCCTCTCATTTCCGTCAATAGAACCAACGTGACCTGCACCAGTAGTAATAGTTTGAGCAGAGTTGACGAAGTATCAGGTTGTAGGAAGATAGTTTGTGGACAATCATGGTTATAACGTGCATCGTAAAGGGTTGTGATAACAAGGAGAAGGTATATAGTTCCGTCATGTTTCACAGAATTCCAACTCACCACATACAGCGGAGAGCTTGGTTAGCTGCTTTGAACAAGAATCCAAAAACACCGTTGCTGTTCGCAACAGTCACACTTGCACCACCAATTGTTGTTTGCCCGTGTTCTTTCGCCGGCTCCGGTCTGTTCTGGTTTGTATCTTTTTTCCCTCTCACGGTCCATAAGAGCTAATTACTCCTCCGTGTACTCGGGTTCAAACAGATATGGCTCTGGGTCTGCTACAAACAAGTCATAATCATCTACAAAGTCCGCCATTGCAAATGATCTCTTGCAGTTTGCTAATAGCACAGGTGGTAAAAGTCACGTTGGTTCTATTGACGGAAATGAGAGGGAGGAGGAGAGGGAGCGGGGGCCGGTGAGAGGACTTTTCACGAGTGAAGATATTACTGCGCCAAGTCAAAGTGCTCCCAAGCACTTGCTATGGTATTCCGCCATACAATATAGTTATCCATTTTACACGTTTAGAAAAGCGCAATGTTTTGTTTTGTGTCACCGTCCTAGGTCGAGTTACACTACTCGAGTAACTGTATTTAAATAGGGAAAACGTGGAGGTGTTTGGTAGCTTCTCTGCTTGGCCCCTATTGAATGAACTGGGCTAAGCTAAGCGCTAACAAAGTTTCGCCGCAAGACAGAGCGATTTAGTGCACGCACTGAGACGAGAGAGGTATGTATCAACTCGTCTTAGTTAAGGGAATAACATAGTTTAATATGAAAAAACGGTGGAGTATCCCTTTAATCTTTAGATACTTAAGTTATGTTTTAACAGCGCATGTGGGTTTGGATTTTATTTTCCCTTCATAATAAAAACCTTCATTTAAAAACTGCATGTTGTGTTTACTTGTGTTATCTTTGATTCATATTTAAATTTGTTTGATGATCTGAAACAATAAAGTGTGACAAACATGCAAAAAATAAAAAATCACTTTTTCACACCACTGTATTTATTGACATGGTTTTAAAGCTATTTGCTATCCTATTTGTTGGCCTTAAAACGTCTTAAAAATGCACATATGTACACCAGGGAAATCTAAATTTTCTAGGGAACCAACATTTTCTGACCAGGGTAATTATGAAACCCTGCGTACGGCCCGGCTTATATTCTATCTAATGAAATCTGAGGTAAACGTGTATTTCTACAAATGTGCGCACTTTTGGACTAAAAGTTTGTATGTGTGTGCACTGTGATCAAAAATAAATGGGGCCCAACGGGATTGAATGTAAAGGTTTGTGTCTCGTTATTCTATTAATAACTACAGATTGATTTTGCATTTCTATTAGAAATGAACAATTATTAGTGTCGTTGTAAATTGTGGTGCAAATATCTAAGCTATATAATACTTCAAATCTCAAGGTTAAATCAGAAGATTTTTTGTAAAATGTTTCTGTAACAGCTGCCAAAAAATAGTATATAGCTCCACTGTGGTTTTTAACAAATTTTCAAAAAAAAAAAAAAAACTTTTCAAAACATCCCTTCTTCTGTTTTTTGTCACTGTTTTAATTTTAATATACAAAAACTATCTGGTAAAATAGTTGGATTTCTATGCACTTCTGTGATTGTAGACAATGCATGACTTTTATTTTGGAGTGACGGCATGACGTCATAAGACTGCGCCGCGCTCCTGCATCTGCTGTGATTCTGCTGAATAAAGGTTTGTTTTAAGAATTTAAGCTGTTTTAATCGACAGAAACAGTTTTGTAGTTTTAATAGTTTTACCAGCAATGTTAAAATAGTTTTACTATTTAATGTAACATTATGATTCTTTATCTAACTGTAACGAAGGATATTTGTGTGAGTAAAACTCCGAGTCAATTGAATCAAACACTGAGAAATGATTCAGTGAATCACGACACGTGCTGCTCAAACAGTGAACATGAACGAGAACAACAAACACTAACAAACTAATCGTGTTTTCATCAAAGAGTAATCATTTAAATATAATATATAATTAATTAAATACTAAAATGTAGTTCACAAATATCTAAATATGAAGTTTATTAATTTGAAGCGTTAGTTTTGAGTGTTTTTTTTTGTCCAACAGGTCATTGAAGACTTTTAATTCTGTTTAATTATTCTCTTAAAGATGGAGTTATTAAAGAGGAAACTGAAGACAAGAAGATTGAGTTTAATAAAGAGGAGTTTGAAGAAATAAAGATTGAAGAAACATTCAGTGTGAAACATGAAGATACTGAGGAACAAACAGGTTGGTTTTATTCTCACAGCTGAACTCAGTCATTTGATCATTATTAAAATGTCCAGCTCTACAGAAATAGAGAATATACTGAAGTATAATCTTACAGATAATATTACTGAATCCATTCATTCCAGCATAATATCAGTCAGGTATAAATTCCTTTTTAATTGATCATGAAATGGTTTAATTAAGGTTTGCTCATGCTGAATGAATTTCCAGTTTCAAATGATTATTAAACAGCAGCACAAACTCTGTGAAATCGGCAGCTCTTCAGACGCACTCAGTGTCTGAATTCACTCAGTCGTTTCATTCAAGTGGACTTACTGTAGAGCAAGAGTTAGGGTTTGGTTTAGGGCTGGTTTCTTGTAATTAAAGGGTTCACCCAAAAATCAAAATTCTGTCATTTATTACTTTCCCTCATGCCGTTCCACAGACAACATCACTTTAAAATTCAGTGTTTCCATTAAATGTGATCCCGGACCAGTCATAAGTTGCACGGGTATATTTGTAGCAATAGCCAACAATACACTGTATGAGTCAAAATTATGCAATATTAAGTAAAGATCATGTTCTATTAAGATATTTTGTACATTATTTTAGTCCGTTATATGCAAACAAATCATGTATGAGCTCTCTCTCTCTCTCTCTCTCGATCTCATGTTGTATTTCTGCACAGACACATTTCAGTACATTCACGTTGTTTTCACACACATTCAGGACAATGTTTGGATTTGTCCTGTGTATGTTGCTGTGTACTTCAGTATATTTGCAGGTCAAGGTGGTTGGTTTAGGTTTTTTTGGCTTCTCCATGTGGTTCTGTTCAGTATCGTAACTGGACTGGTCTAAAATGTAAACAAGCTCTTTTCTGTTGCACACACTGTACACTGTGGATTCTCAAATGAGTTTTGCTGTGGGTTTTTTGTGTGGGTACTTTAGTGTACATAAATGTATGAATTATTTGGACTCATAACATTTGGTTATTTGGTGTCCTTTTGGAGTCTGTAAGTGTCCTCTTTTTGAAAAGACCTAAATTTACCTTAAAAAGCTGAAAAATACATTTTTGTGAGAATCACACTTCAATCTGATGTATGCTTAATTTCACAATAAGTGTGAGATTAATCGCGATTAGTCAAGTCAAGTCTGCTTTATTGTCAATTCTTCCACATGTACAGTACATACATACAGAGAATCGAAATTGCGTTACTCTCAGACCCGCGGTGCATACAGATAACACTAACAGTAGAGCTTAATAATCTGGATCAATATAAAATATAAGATATAAGATATAACTATACAAGATCAATATAAAATATAAGATATAACTATACAATAAGGGGATGTAAAAAAAAGACATAATAAAAAATATATAAAAATAAAGTTAAATAAAGCAGCGCAAGGCACATGGCAGATAGAGTGCAAACCAGTGAACAAACAGTGCAGATAAAAAGATTGGCTTATTCATTCTGATTAAGTGACAGAAGGGCTCAAGAGCAGTTATTATATTTAAACTGACGGATGAGGTGGTAGAATGTCGTCAGTTCCATGGTGAATGAGGTAGTGAGTAGACCAATGTTTAGTGTAAGATTTTTGCCCATCTTTTGGAAAATGCAGTTTTAAATGTAAAAAAATCACTTTTACCAGTAAATGCTGCACTATGTGCTATTTGACTGACTGAAAGACATTTTCACAAGTATTATTCAGTTGGATTTATATCTAAATATTATGAAATCACAATTATAACAATAAAAGCTAGTCTTTGTCAAAGTTTAATACAGTGGGTACGGAAAGTATTCAGACCCCCATTTTTGCAGATTTATTAAAAAAGAAAAACTGAAATATCACATGGTCCTAAGTATTCAGACCCTTTGCTCAGTATTTAGTAGAAGCACCCTTTTGATCTAATACAGCCATGAGTCTTTTTGGGAAAGATGCAACAAGTTTTCCACACCTGGATTTGGGGATCCTCTGCCATTCCTCCTTGCAGATCCTCTCCAGTTCTGTCAGGTTGGATGGTAAACGTTGGTGGACAGCCATTTTTAGGTCTCTCCAGAGATGCTCAATTGGATTTAAGTCAGGGCTCTGGCTGGGCCATTCAAGAACAGTCACAGAGTTGTTGTGAAGCCACTCCTTCGTTATTTTAGCTGTGTGCTTAGGGTCATTGTCTTGTTGGAAGGTAAACCTTCGGCCCAGTCTGAGGTCCTGAGCACTCTGGAGAAGGTTTTCGTCCAGGATATCCCTGTACTTGGCCGCATTCATCTTTCCCTCGATTGCAACCAGTCGTCCTGTCCCTGCAGCTGAAAACACCCCCACAGCATGATGCTGCCACCACCATGCTTCACTGTTGGGACTGTATTGGACAGGTGATGAGCAGTGCCTGGTTTTCTCCACATACCGCTTAGAATTAAGGCCAAAAAGTTCTATCTTGGTCTCATCAGACCAGAGAATCTTATTCTCATCATCTTGGAGTCCTTCAGGTGGGCTTTCATGTATCTTGCTCTGAGGAGAGGCTTCCGTCGGGCCACTCTGCCATAAAGCCCCAACTGGTGGAGGGCTGCAGTGATGGTTGACTTTCTACAACTTTCTCCCATCTCCCGACTGCATCTCTGGAGCTCAGCCACAGTGATCTTTGGGTTCTTCTTTACCTCTCTCACCAAGGCTCTTCTCCCCCGATAGCTCAGTTTGGCCGGACGGCCAGCTCTAGGAAGGGTTCTGGTCGTCCCAAACGTCTTCCATTTAAGGATTATGGAGGCCACTGTGCTCTTAGGAACCTTAAGTGCAGCAGAAAGTTTTTTGTAACCTTGGCCAGATCTGTGCCTTGCCACAATTCTGTCTCTGAGCTCTTCAGGCAGTTCCTTTGACCTCATGATTCTCATTTGCTCTGACATGCACTGTGAGCTGTAAGGTCTTATATAGACAGGTGTGTGGCTTTCCTAATCAAGTCCAATCAGTCAAACACAGCTGGACTCAAATAAAGGTGGAGAACCATCTCAAGGATGATCAGAAGAAATGGACAGCACCTGAGTTAAATATATGAGTGTCACAGCAAAGGGTCTGAATACTTAGGACCATGTGATATTTCAGTTTTTCTTTTTTAATAAATCTGCAAAAATGTCAACAATTCTGTGTTTTTCTGTCAATATGGGGTGCTGTGTGTACATTAATGAGGAAAGAAATGAACTTAAATAATTTTAGCAAATGGCTGCAATATAACAAAGGGTAAAACATTTAAGGGGGTCTGAATACTTTCCGTACCCACGATATATAAAATATAATATTTAAAATATAATATATAAAATATCTGGATTATGCAGGCCACCAGCAGCTAGGAATTAGGTCCTACCATGATGTACAGGGTACTACAGGCCATATTTTATTCCTTTAGCCCTTAGTTTCTCCTGTGGACCATCAAGCAGTTTGCGTTGGGAAGATACCTCTGCTGGAAAGTCTGGAAAGATACTGATATGACTCCCATCAAAAGAGAGCGGGATTTGGTTACGGGCAAGCCGCAGTATCAGTCTTAACAGTATCATGATGTGTCCTGGCAATCATAACTCGCGGTCTGTTGTTCACTATGCGGCTAATGCGGTGAGCTCTGTCAACCTTTGTCACATCGAAAACGCCGGATCCATGTGGACGAAACGCCTATCTGATAAAAAATTTGTGCGGTTTCACTGAAACGCGTCTCTGTGTGGACGGGGCCTTAGATTATGCTGAGGTTGTGTGTGTAATCATAAGAACTGATTAATTATTGTTTATGGTCATGATGCCACCAGCAATAAGTGTGGCACATATTCAAGCCTTTAAAATAGTCCTTTATTAGTTTTTTATAAAAAACTGACTACAGGTCGGCTCCATAGCAGATTTCAAGCAATCAAGAGCTTAGAGAGTTACATGTAAAGTACTAGACAGATTATGCTAGTATTGGACATTTACAAGTAACAGTATAACTGTAAAATGTACACAATGTTTTGTTCTGAGGAAAGCACATCTCATAAGCATTAATTCTTTTATTGTTATTATTTTGCCAGCCATCACCAGCATTTCTGATTATTATTACAAAACTTTAATGACCCCAGAAGATTTTGTTGTATGAATAGCTGAACATGCAATATGTCAAGAAAAATAACACAGATGATTGCATTAGTTTGCATGTACTTGATCAAAGCTTTTATCGCTTCTTCCTGCTGCTGCTTCTTCTGTGTTTTGATCTGGTTTTGTACTGATTCAGATAAGTAAAAGCACCCCTACCGTATACCAGGAAAATTCTTTCAATGGCAGGAAAGTGTTGTGTCCTAAATTATTCTCAAAATGTGTCTTGAAACCGAAATTAAGGGTGTACTCGCACTAGGCGAACGAAAACGTGCGAGCACTTTTGACCCTCAAAGTCTAGTTTGTTTGGCTAGTGTGATTGCTCCGTACCATGCCCTGGCCCGCTTGAAGAGATTAGGTTCGGTATGGCTGTAGTGAGATCGCTAACCGTGCCGCAGTACAGAACAGCTACTACTTTTGTGTGTGCTATGTCTGACATCATTACAATGACAAATATCTTCTATTACTAATAGAATAGTTCACTTTTCAGTTAAGTTAATTCATTCAAGTGTATTTAGGTTTATAACAGATCTGGTGCTCGCCTTATTGGTGAACAGGAATAGTAGTCTGCAAATTTCTCTATCAATGTCAGCTCTCTTCTAACAAGCTGATGATCTTCACCAGATGTGAAAAATACAGGAGACATACAAAATGTGCAGTGGTGGGTCCCTGTGGACCAGGTTTGAAAACCACTGGTGTATTGAGTATAAGATCTATAGACGGGATGGGCAACTCTGGTCCTGGAGAGTTTAGCTCCATCCTTTATCAAATACACCTGCAAAATTTAACCCGTATTCTTGAGGACTGCTTGAAAATTACAGGCATGTGTATTTAATTAGAGATAAAACTTAACTCTGCAGGTCCTCCAGGTCCAATGCTGCCCATACCTGATCCATAGGGTAGGGTATAGATCAGGGGTGTCCAACCCTGCTCCTGGAGAGTTACCGTCCTGCAGACTTCAGTCCCAACCCTGCTCCAACACACCTGCTGTAATTATCAAGGTACCCTGAACATCCTGATTAGCAGGTTCAGGTGTGTTTGATTGGAATTGGACCTGAAATCTGCAGGATGGTAGCTCTTCAGGAACAGGTTTGGACACCCCTGATATAGATCATACATGTTGTTGGTTTTGATGCTTTAAATGTCTAAATTGTTGTGTCTATTTTCATCCTAGACCTAACGGCACTGAGAGAGGCTAGCCATGAACCTAATGAAAGGGAAGAAGAGAAAGAACATAGTGATAAACATGATTTCATGACTGGGGAAAGGTCGACGCTGGCTAAAAAGACTTCCTCACGAAAAAGAGTTCAAAAGACAGAAACTAAAAGATATTTCACCTGCCAACAGTGTGGAAAGAGTTTTGATCAACATAGAAACCTTCAAGTCCACATGAGAATTCACACTGGAGAGAAACCCTTTCTTGCTGGCAATGTGGAAAGAGTTTCAATCAAAAGGACACCTTAAAGTCCACATGAGAATTCACACTGCAGAAAAACCTTACACCTGCAAACTGTGTGGAAAGAGTTTCATTCAAAAAGGACACCTTAAAGTCCACATGAGAATTCACACTGGAGAGTGTCCATTCGCCTGTGAACAGTGTGGAAAGAGTTTCAGTGAAAAAGCAAACCTTATAGTCCACATGAGATCTCACACTGGAAAAAAGCCTTACACCTGCCAACAATGTGAAAAGAGTTTCAATAGGAAAGGAAACCTTACAGCACACATGAGAATTCACACTGGAGAAAAGCGTCATACCTGTCAAGAGTGTGGAAAGAGTTTCGCTCGAAAAGAAAAACTTGAAATCCACATGAGATTTCACACTGGAGAAGAGCCTTACACCTGTCAAGAGTGTGGAAAGAGTTTCCGTTATAATGGAAGCCTTACAGGCCACATGAGAATTCATACTAGAGAGAGCCCATTCGCCTGCCAACAGTGTGGAAAGAGTTTCAGTGGAAAAGGAAACCTTGAAATCCACATGAGAGTTCACACTGGAGAAAAGCCTCACACCTGCCAAGAGTGTGGACAGAGTTTCAGTCAAAAAGGAAACCTTAAAGACCACATGAGAACTCACACTGGAGAAAAGCCTTACACCTGCACTCTGTGCGGGAATGGCTTTTCACGGCAACAAATCCTTAGGGAACACATGAATATTCACACTGGAGAGAAGCCTTTTACATGTGATCAGTGTGGAAAGAGTTTCACACATAAATTGTCACTATATAAACACATGAAAATTCACACTGGAGAGAAGCCATACACATGTGATCAGTGTGGAAAGAGTTTCACACATAAATCGTCACTTTATAACCACATGAAAATTCACACTGGAGAGAAGCCATTCGTGTGTGATCAGTGTGGAAAGAGTTCATATATAAGGTAACCTTAAGGAGCACATGGGGATTCACTCAAAAGAGAAGTCTTTTAGAAGTTGTCACTCTGGAAAGAGCAGAGGTGTAAAGAGTACCTGAAAACCATACTTGAATAAAAGTACAGATACCTTATCTGCCTCATCTCCTAAATCAAACACCTGCCAGATGTGGCAGATTTAAAGAAAATTACTGTCATTTGGTAAATGAATAAATAAATTATCAACAGCTTGCGTGAGCAATGTAATATATAAATTAAAATATTAGTTCATACAGGGTTCCCATGGGTCGTGGAATTTCTGGAATATCCTGGAATTTTAAAATTTCTATTCCAGACATTTAAAGTCAGGGAGTTTTATATTTTCTTTGTCCAAGTCATGGAATATCAGGGATTTTTGCATTTTTGAGTTTTTCCATTTGTCAAAATTTATTCTATACCATATTAAACTGAACTTGGACAAGATGTCAATACTGTGTTACTAATTGTGGGTAGCTGTGGCCTACATATTTTACATGGAGTAAAACCAAGGTTTTTCAGTCAATAAACAAATTGAGGTTGAAAACATGAGGGAAAGTGTGGATCATTTGAGGTCAGAAGAAGGAATTGATAACTTTGTGGTAAATAAGGCCTTCAATCTGCATCCTTGTCAAGGCAGTGATGCATCCTTCAACTCGAGGAACTGAAAAGACTTAAAAGAGCAGAAAAACTAAACATGAAAAGGAAAACTCTCTGATGAGATTGATGAGCTGAAGAAAAAGAGGATGCCTCAGCTATGGAGCAATCTGCTGATGACCTTGCATTAAAGGCAGAAAGTGTCGGCAATCTTACATTGATTGCTCAGTCAAACAGTCTAACACGGTCTGCAAAAACTAAATGTGAAGAATGAACAAAAAGAAAATCCTTGTGTTTAAAAAATTAATTTCTGTAGAAATATTTCAGAAAAATATCAGTCCACTTAACAAAAGAAAAAAAGGGTGTATGTGTTTAAGTTAGATTTTGTAATAAAACAACTGTGAATAAGTAAATAAATAAAAATGAAAGATACTGTTTGTGGTTGTTTTTTGTCTGCTCAGTGCTCCATTCATTATAGATCATGGAAATTCAGCTTTTTAGTTTGTAAAAGTCAGGGAATTTGACATTTGGCTCACCTGGGAACCCTGTTTACATAAAGTAATGAATTTAATAAAACATTTAAACGTGACATCTATGAAATATAGTGTATACTAAGAGAATCACAATGCTGACAAGACATGTTCAGTAACAACTTTTGGATTTAAAATAAAAATTAAGTAAATGTTGTTTGTGATAAACAGCTTCAGATCAGTTGCGCACTGCAAACCTGGCATCTGTGAAAGCACAATGGCACGTGCTGCTCCTGCATCATACTGCAAAGGCATGACGATGGTGCGTCTCAGCTCTCCTCCGCTGGCCTTCCTGTGTTGTTAACCAACGTTTCATTTTGACAAAAATAATATCCAAAGCTTAAAGCCTAAATAATTACCTATGTGCAGACGCGATGCAATAGGGCAGGCAATTGCCTGGGACCCCACATTTTGAGGGAGCAACCCCAAGGGCTGATCATTTAAACAGTCAGAAATGTTAATATAAACATCCAGCAACATCTCTGCATCCTCCTTAGTTGCGGCTGTCCTCTCTTATTTCAATGGTTATGTTTCTGTCACCTCGCCTCAGCCGCCTTTTTCAAACTGGCATAGAGCTTAGGTAGAAAATGCATGATTTGATTTAACATGAAGATGATTATCTGTCTGGCATAGCCGCTCGCTCTAACATTAACTTCAAGGGCAAATTCCAAACGGCATTTTTGAGCCCTTGAAGGGCACTTTAAGAAAAGGACGCCATTAGTGTTTCAAACTAAAGTGAACAACTGAATCCCTTTACTAAGGGCCCCTTCCACAAGGCTATTAGTGAAGGGTACATGCAGTGGTCACTTGAGAGGAAGTAATCTTATCATTTATGGTCATGTGACCCAGTGAATACTAGTGATTCATTTTTAAACTTAGATGACGGGAGAGTTGGGGTGTGACGGTATGGGATTTTTTCTTACTGCGGTGAAGAAGTAACAAATTACACGGTTTGGTGGTTAACCACTCCGCCAACCCATCCCCCAGGAATTATGGAACAGTTTTTCCATAATTCCTATTAAACTCAAAAGATTGCGGCTGTCACGATAACTGCAATATCGTAATACCGTGGCATTGACAAGCCAACCGCAGAGGACTGCAAAAACTGCAGCAACCACGATATTTGCATATTTTTTATTTTTTGAAAGGTTATGTCCTTCCTCATTTTACACTTTATGCATATGTACTAAATATTAAATAATTTAATAATGATAGCATAATGTGTACCATGGTGATTTGTACAGAGGCTCTGTAGATTGGTACTAAACAAGCCTAAACAGACAGTGAATGTGAGAGAGATCGACTGAGCGCATGCGATTACTGACTGACAGCCCGCCTGGAACGCGTGGAGATGAGTAGTTGTAGATCGGCTTATACTTGTGAAATATCAGCAGAAAGTCTCTATTTTAGTCAGATTCGAGGATCGGAACTATTATACATATAACAAACCTGACGATAAAATTGTAAGGCTATTATGTTATGTAGACCCTTATTTTGACATTCTCTTCTGTTACTTACTTCCTGTTTCAATGCTCTATTTAGTTTCATTATTGAACATGACCATTTATATATATATATATATATATATATATATATATATATTATGCAGTAAAACCGCATATCCCACGCATGAGCATGAGCAAGATATCAAAAAGACAACAAAGTTATAGAAATTAATATTATTTCATGTAATTATTGTTAATGTTTATTATGTTAATTTTTCATTTGAAACAAAATTGCACCATCCCGTAAATAACTGGACAAAACATACGAGTATGCCAATCTCCTCTCGCAAAGGCCTCGGAGACTCCCAACTGTCACTGGCCTGAGGTTGTAGGCTTAACGTTACAGTAGGTGTGCTGCTTCCAAGTCCTCGAATGCCACAGGATAGTTGATTTCTAAGATGTGATCTAAGATTAGTGGTATTCCTCAAGAAACCAATATTTCTGCTACAAATACGGTATATTGCCTCATCCAACATGTCACAGACCTTGAAAATCTGTCGTAACGGCAAAATCCAACCAAAATCCTGTAGTGTTACACGCAAGGAACTTCCTCAGGACTCAGTGTCTAACTCAGTGTTTCTCAAAAAAGGGGGCAGCGCGATCTCCGAGAAAGCATCAATGAAAGCAGCGCATATGGTGTGTAATGTGAAGACATTATGACCTTGAGCAGGTTTGGCATAAATAAATTATAAAGGTCCTAGAAAGGCCATCAGAGCGGCCAGGATTTACAGCTTGCATCGCCCACCACGCCCGGAGAGCATTCACGATCAGAGTCGACGTCTTGACATTTTCCCAATTAGCAAACGCTCTCCAAGCTACATCCTAGCGATGGAACTTTGTACATCTGCTGTCCATATCTATCTATCTATCTTTGTCTTTCTTTCTTATAATATTTCTTTCTTTCTTCAAATATTTCTTTCTTTCATAGCCTATGGAGGTGAGGAGATACCCTCAGCAGGCCTTGCTACTTTCACCTGCCACTCATCAGAAAGAGCATTTAACCTCTCATTCTATGTGGTAAAAAGAAATGTACAACCATTGATAGGTCTACCAGAATGTTTACAAATGAAACTGTCTGTTTTGTTCAATAAAGAAATTCATCACAAAAGATGAAGTTTCAAGCTTTGCAAGCCAAATTTATTTTGAATATCCAGACCTTTTCAAGGACAAGATTGGAAAGCTTCCATTAACATATTCAATGAAACTGGAGACCAACAGTTGTAAAACCTGCACACAAAATCCCAGCAGCCATGCAGGGTAGGGTTGAAGCAGAATTACAAAGAATGGTCCATATGGGAGTTCTTAGTCTCAGAGTCCACTGAATGGGTATCATCGATGGTGGCAACCCACAAGAAGAGACCAGGGCCGGCTAAACGAACCGCGTCAGGGCACAGTTTGGAGCGATCACACTAGTCAAACGAACCGGGCTTTGAGGTCAAGCGTGCTCAGGCCTGGTTCAGAGCACCTAAAATCAATAGCTGTCTTTCTTTACTGTTTATGCAAACAACCTGAATCTCAGACAGTAAAAACAATAACAATTAAACTGCTAATTTCTCATATTATGAGAGCATGCACAATACACTTCATCATTTCATCAAAGAATCCTGAGAGTTTCAGTTAAATCAATCTTTAGGAAGAGAGAAAGAGGGAGAAGGTGAATAATGGAAAATGTGAGAGAAAGGCAAAATAAGAGGAGGTTGGGTACACTTCTGAAGTTGGAGTTGGATGTAGGCTTTTCAGTGTTGAATTCAACAAATCCAGGTGGGTTGCTGCTCATGTAAGACTTGATCCAGTTCTGGTACTGAGAGACTCTGGCGTACACACCGGGATATTTGGGTTCAGCACATCCTTTACCAAAACTCACAATGCCAGACTGAATCCACAGAGAGTCTTTCTTACTGACCATTGGACCTCCAGAGTTTCCCTGTATTCACAAACATTCAGCATTTATATCTCTGACGATATACAGTGAACAACTGTTATAGACATAAGTATAGTTAAGACATGTTGATAACATTTAGAGACTGTCTTAAGAACAAGTTTGACTTAAGGCAAGCTCACACTACACGACTTTTAGCTGGATTTTGCTGTCACAGACAGATTTCCAAGTTCTGTAACAAAAAGCCCAGATCAAAAAATGGTTCTTATGCATTAGGCAATGCTTGTTCAGGATGTGATCTGAGCCTGATCTGAGCATTTGTCTTTTTTCCTGCAAATACAAGACGAGAAAACTTTGTGTTGTGTGAGCACCTTGGCGAGTGTATAGTAGTCTTGTAGTCCTGTAGTGTGAGTTTGTCCTATCAAGCAAGTGGTAATTAGTCTTACTTTTTGTATTCAAATTAGACCTATGTTTTTAAGTAACTGACTTAACAGAAAAGTTATGAACAGTCTTGCAGAAAAATATTAGATGCAACCAGCCACAGGTGTAATATGAAAAGCAGTCGAAGTGTAGGAGTTCATGATCAGTGGAGTAAACACTGGGCTTACATAACTACTAGGTTGGCAGTGTAAAGTTTGCAGGTGACCAAAATTGGTAGTGTTTTGTAAATTAATTTGGATTAAAAAGTGTTAAAATTAAAAACTGGTATCTTACCTGACATGAACCTTTTCCTCCCTGATTTAACAATCCAGCACAAATCATATTGCTTGTGATGCTTATGTTGATCCCTTCATAAGCTTTATCACAGTCAGTGTTGTTCACAATGGGTATCATCACCTCCTTCAGTGTATCAGGAATCTGGCCTGTGACAGATCAGAGGACACATTTTATGGCTTTCACTAAACATTTCTAGGTAAATTGTTGAGGTTTAGACACTGTAAAACCTGATAAGTTACAGTAACTCAAACCATTTAAGTTTTAAAAATAATGCATTATACAATGCAATCATTAAACTCAAAGATTTTATTCCACACATTCAGTTTGAGTTCAGTTAACAAATCTAAATAAATCTTAACAACTATATAGCTATTTCAGTGGTTTGAGGAAACAAGTAGCCTTAAATGGTTTAAGTTCATCAAACTCAAGGTAATAAAGGTACCAAAGACTAACATTGGTGCAAAGCAATGATGACAAAATTGTTTGTATCTGGTTAATTGCCAAGCGAATGTTTCCTCACCTCCATATTGTAGCCTGCCCCATCCAGTGACCCAGCTCTCTGTACCTGCGGAAAATACACATCCAGCCGCCGCCAGACAGACCGGCTTAATGTAATCAGAGAAATTCACAGAAGAGTTGAGCTGGATCAGTGCTATGTCACTGTCAAAAGTAGAACTGTTATAGTTAGGATGTCTGATGATTCGACTCGCTGTCCTGGATGTCTCTTTAGGGTTTGAGCCGGATTGGTTCAGACGCCCGAAGTACATCAGTGTGTTAGACACACCAAAACTGTTAACAGAGAAAGTCTGCTTTAATCGCACTATTATCAATCTACAAATGTATCTTGAGCTTTATTTAACTTCATACTTCTGAAAGCAGTGAGCTGCAGATAAAACCCAGTCTTTGGTGATCAGAGTCCCGCCGCAGTTATGGCCAAAGCCGTTGACATGAATGCTGACTTGCCACGGGCAAGACCCTGCCGTCACTTTCTCGCCTCCAACAATCCTGTCACTGAGAGGGGCTCGACCACACACTGATGAGAGAAAGAAGATATGAGGTTTCCCAGCTGACATGCCTCACAGACAGAAGACACTTTCTGTGTGAAACAAGACATGACAACTTACCATCTAACTGGCCGAGGGAACCTGTGTGTTCAGACAAAGACAAAGTAAGTAGACAATCATGCAGGCAGGGTTGATGAACTGGTTTCTGTCACCCACAATCACTGTTTCACCTTTACATGAGCACTGGCACATGAAGAAAGAAAGTTAAAAATGTAGCTATATTTAAACAACTTGCATAATCTGTATGTATTGAGAGTTACTGAATATAAAATAGTGTGCGTTTTTCAAACAATGTGCGAGTAGTTTGATCAAGTATTTTACAACATATTACAAATGTTACGTCCCGGTAGTTGCGTTTTCTCTTTCTCTCCCTCACTCTGTCTTTTTTCTTAGAATGTTTTTGCAGCTAATATAATAATATTTAATAACAGTAGTCATAATAAGATATTTCCAGTACGTGCCTCATAGTATTGTCAACTCCTTCCATCAGACTCCTTGGTAATCCTCAGCAAACTTCGACATTCAGTTGGACCGACTCCTTTAATTCTTTTTGAGTCGGACATGCTACTTCGGCTGTGCGTCTTGCGTCATCACTTGAGCTAAATTTCGATTCAGTTCAATTAGTGAGCCGACTTGACTGGTTACTTCCTGAGAACCAGCTCAAAAGAACAATTCGTTCAAGAATCAAACATCACTGCTACCTACAACTTTTTTTGTTACTAAAGTCTTTGGTGTGTTATTTGTAGAAGCTACTTAAGAGTTCTTCCTTTTATATCGTCTATCTTGACTGCCTTGTCCTAAGAATTCTTTCCTCCTCTCTTGATCTTGCTCTGCTCAGTCTATTACTGCTGCCTGCTGTTATTGTGCCTCATCCCTGCCTGCTGTTTGAGTGGGTTCACCTCTCACCATATCTTGAGTGTCTGCTGTTTTGTTAATAAACCAGTGAACACTCATTCTGCATGTTGAGTCTCCTCCCTCACAGATCCAGGGTTAAATGTTGAACATGCGTTAGTCTGGGTTTGTTTTTGCTCTTTTCTTTTCTTTGGTACCACTTTCATCCTTTTTTCCTCCTGTGGGCTTATTATTTTGTGGTATTGCATACATAAATTTGTATAGCCTATATTTCTCTTTTTTTTCCTTTTCATTAGTATTGTTATATGTTGTTTTCATTAATTGTAAAATATACTACATTACTGGCACTTTTGTATAGCATATTGTCTCTTGCCAGCATCATTACAGCACATATGGTCACAATCTCAGTGTTACCTCTTCTCACCCTAGACCAAAATTAGGAAGTTGTATTACAGTATATATACGTTATAGTTTATTATAAGTATTTTGCTTCATAAAAGTTTAGACACTATTCATTTTTTATTATTATTATTACTGTTATTTTTCACATTTTAGAATCATTTTAAAGTCATCAAATTAATATCTAAAATAATACTATGGGGTTTATGTAGTGACCAAAATATAAAAAAACAAAACAAAACTATCTTTTAGCTTCTTCAAAGTCACTCAACTGCATATGATTCTTGAGATCCTGGAATTTACATGAATTAAACCCATCCATTAAAATACATAAATTATGCATTTCATACAATACAAATTCATACAAATGCAGAACTTGTGTTCATCTAGAACTAATTTCAAGCATTTAACCAAAGTCTTCGGGTCCAAAGGGTTTTTATAATCATAAGAAACATAAATTGTCAAGTGTGTTTACAGAGTCAGGAATTCAATGTTATTAAAATATTGAAACAAACATTGTTAAATGTACATCTTTGTTATGTTACACTTTTGTAAGATCTTACCTGCTATGTAGAGAAGTATGATTCCAGCAACACTCAAAGCGGTGTTAAACTTCATATATTATTATTTTTATCTGTGATCTGACTGCTGTTTCCTCGACTGTCAGCTTTCTAATGGAAAGGAAAGCAAGTACCACTGCATTTATCAAGAGTCCTCTGCTCCACCCCCCTGCTACGCTCATCTCTGACTCATAGTTTGTCCAAAAAGGATCAAAGGATCATAACTACATGTTCACATAACTACACACTGTTAAGACAGCTCTGCACACCCACAGGCCTGATAACCTGAACCATTTTAACACAAGAATCTTTAAAATGATTGATAGTTTTGGAATGTGAAAAACGGGACGAGACACTAGACTGGATTTATGAGAACGAGACAAGATGTTTGCATAGTATTTTTAAAAAATCCTCAATTACAAAATTCCTGTCTGAAAAAAATAGTCTGCAGGTGCATTTTGACAGTCACATGGACTTTCATTTTGTTTGTTTTCATCTGTCACGTGTTCCTTTGTTCTAGTCTCCTGCCAAAATCAGTATTCATGGACACTAATCCCATTCATCACAGCTGTTTGTCATTTGAGTTAATCAGTCTGTCTATTTAAGTTCCTGTTTCTGTTCTGTATTTAAACAATATATTTAGTTACTACTTGTACACTATGGGTTCAAATGCACTATAAGTGGTATCTAAATACATTTTCTAAATACAGAGATAGTATATTAAAAGCACATTTTAGTTCATATTTCATGGTGTCTCAAAATAGCACAGTTGAGTACACTTATGCCGAGTTCAGACTGCACGATTTCAGCCCCGATTTTGGCTCGCCAACAGGTTTTGAGAAATCGCCAACAAATGCTCGAAATCACAGGCAAATCGGAGCTCGTTCACGCGAGTGACAATCACGCAGTGTGAATGAGCAAAGACGTTATGTGAGAGAATCGCCGACGAGTCGCCGACACCCGTGAGATATTTGGCATGCTAAATATCTGGACCTGTCGGCGATTCAAAATCCTGCTGTGTGAAAAGTGTTCTGACTGAAAACTACATCGGCAATTAGGGATGTGCACATCAATGCTGCAGTATCGATATATCGATACTCGGAACCTACTATTTTGGTATCGATATTTTCTGCAAAGTATCGATACTTAATTATATTAATAATTTCTGCATAACTAAATGTTTTTAGCCGTGTGTGCAAGTCGATCAGGACGGTGTGTGTATGATATATATAAAAAAGGAAAGCTCTCACGGACGCGGTGGTATGACGTTACACACCGATCGGTCTGCGGCTGCGCATACCGCAGTGTGCCACACTCACAACACTTCACGCACGCACACGGTCTCACAAAAAAATGGCATGATCATGGCAGAGAGAAAACGTAGCGTGGTGTGGTGCTACTTTTCAAGCGCCGAAAAGGGTATTGCACGATGCAATATCTGTAGCAACACCAGCAATTTTTTCAAACATTTACAAACATCACACCCAGAAACTTATAAAGAGGCAGAACATAAACAAACAGCTGCCCAGTCTTCCTCTGGCCAGTCTTCCTCTGCACAGTCTTCCTCTGCCCAGTCTGTCCAACAAAAGACATTACAGGAGAGTTTTCAGGGAAGCAAACCCTATCCAGGTACAAAGAGCACAGTCATTAGTTAACTTGTTTACTGTACTCACTGTCTCTGTTGTAACCATTAGACGAATAAGAAGAACAAATATAAAGTGCGTAGGCTATGTTTGTGTGTGTGGGGTGTCCAGGGGCCTGTACCATGAAGCTGGATTAGCTGGCTAGCCAGGTAAGTTTCAGATTGCGCCAATCCTGGGTTTTAGGTACCATGACAGTAACTTGGCTTTTAGCGGTGTTCATCACCATAGTAACTTAAGCTCCACAGCTAACCTGCTCCGGAGCAGGTTATGTTCAGGATTAGAGATCTCAAACTGAAATTGGACCAATCAGATGTAAGCTAAGTGACACTGACACACCCAACACAATAAAGTCACTCCCCCAGTTTCTCTTCCTCCAGATTAAAGGTCATTATATAGTAAAAACAAATATTTAACGATGAAATTGTCTGGTTTTAATGATAATATAATTTATATGATTTGTATAATTATATGATCTATATTTTTATTAATCCATTACACACACGCAAGTTTAGTGTAACAGTAGTTATTAAGCACTGTTTCAATGAATATTAATATATATAGATCATATGTAATATAGGCCTAAATAAGGAGTAAATATACTCTTTAAAAATTACTACATGTGACCTTGTATGTTTAAGTCTCTATCGCTATATATTAACTAACTTCACAACTTTCACTTGCACTGATAGAGAAAGATCATTTCTTTTATTTGTCCTCTTTCACAGACAAGTATTTTCCATTAGTGTAAATGCATTTAAATTCTTCATTTTCAGCAAAAGAGTTTTGAATCGCACTGGCTCTCTCGTGAGAAGTGAATCATAGTTTATCTCTGTTGCAAGGCATGTGATTGGCTGTTTGGCACTGATGTCACGCATTCATGTGCACGCGCTCCACAAACTCAGGATCAAAGCCTGAGTTGACAGAGAAAGTTGATGATCAGCATCATGGTACCAACAAAGCCGGATTGGAGTGGTGTGGTTTTGTCAACTTGAAACTAATCCTATAACCCTGAGTTTGTTCAACTACCATCATGGTACAGGCCCCTGGTATTCTTTACGTTATAGGGACAAAACGTTACCACAATCAATACCAATACATTTGACTTCCTGAAGACATTTTAGGTCTCCATGAGGGAAGCAGCTTAAAGATTATGTTTGTTGAAAATGTTACAGTGTTTTCAGTGACGTAGGTTTAGGGGAATATGTTTACAGTATAAAAATCATTACATGTATGGAATGTCCCCTTAATGGTAGGAATACCAGTATGGTTTATGTATACTGTGTGGTTTTATACATATATATATATATATATATTATATATATATATATATATTTTTTTTTTTTTTTTTTTTTTATTACAACCACACACACACACACCACACACATATATATATATATATATATATATAGATAGATAGATAGATAGATATTCATGGTTTTTGTTTTTCATTTAACTGCTAGCATTAACTGCTGCTGCTTTTCTGGAAATCATCTTGCGACCCCTCCCTTTCCATCGTAATATATAAAATAATATATGTGTCTGGTGTGTAATGGAAAACCTTTATCCTTTCAGATGATTCCCAAAGAGCGCGAGACATCACAAGGAGCCTAGCCAAAATGATTGTTACTGACTTGCAACCAGTATCAATGGTTGAGGATGCAGGTTTCCGTCATTTTATGAAGGTGGTTGATCCCTGATACAATATTCCGGGTAGGAAATCCTTGATCTCTAGTGAAATTCCAAAGCACTACGAGCAAGTCAAAACCAAACTGAAAGACTCCATAGAATCTGCAAGTAGTGTAGTTTTAACAAGTGACATGTGGACATCAAGAACAACCGAAGCATATTTGACTGTTTCAGGACATTTCATTGACCACAATTGGAGGATGCAGGCTTGCACTCTTGATACAGTCCATGTAGCTGTACAGCACACAGCACAAAATATATCTGAGCTCCTCACAAAAATATCCAATGACTGGGGCATTACCAGCAAGGTCTTTGCTGTTATTACTGATAACGGAGCTAATATGGTTTCAGCTGTGCGGAAAACCCAATGGAAACACCTTCCATCCTCGAGAAGTGTAGTGCGGTTGTTCGCTTCTTCCACCATAGCACCAAAGCATCTGACAAGCTTAAGTTACTGCAAACTCAGTTGCAACTGCCAGAGCACAAGCTCATTCAAGCAGTAGAGACCCGGTGGAATTCGGTGTACTATATGCTGGAGAGACTGACCGAGCAAAAACAAGCTGTTACTACAGCACTTTGTCTTCTTGGGAGAAACACCATGTGCTTGAGTGATGATGAATGGTCCTGTATGAGCCAAGCCATTGAAGCCCTCAGGCCCTTTGAACAGGCCACTAAGGAAGTTTCAGCAGAGCAGTATGTAACTATTTCAAAAGTCATACCTCTGGTCTCTCTACTCCAAAATGCAGCCATGTTGGCTGGGCAGAAGGGTAACACTTTGGCTTTACAGCTTGCAGCGCAGTGCAAACGGCGCTTTGAAAACATTGAGCATAACTATACTCTGGCTGCCAGTACGTTTTTGGACATTAGGTTCAAAAACATTGTGTTTTGTGATGCTGGAAATGTGGAAGTCATTAAATCACGGCTAATCAGTGAGATGCAAGCCCTAGGCCGACAGGCAACAACCAGTGAACCCTCTGCATCAACCAGCATGGGAACAGTCTTGACAGTGCCACCAGAGTCACCTGCTGCAAACAATGAAAGGATAGGTGCCGAATGTTCTACATGCGAAGGAGGACTATGGCAGGATTTTGACACACGTATAGTGGCTTTTCAGGGAAACCGCACAGCCACTACAGACGCATACATTGAAATGCGCAGATACATGGAAGAAAAGGTGATCCCAAGAAGTGAAGACCCTTTGCTATGGTGGAAAAGAAATGAGAACACATTTTCACTGCTCAGCAAACTGGCAAAAAAAATACCTTGGAATTGTCGCAACCTCTGTTCCAGCAGAGAGGCTTTTTTCAAAGGCAGGAGAGACAATTAGTCAGAGGCGAAATCGTCTGAAACCAAAAAATGTTAACATGTTGCTTTTCTTAAACTCTAATCTACAACTCAAAGATTAGGAAATCTTTATCAACAGTTGCCTTACAGTATTATTCTGAGCATTGCAAAATGCTACAAAAATGTAGAAAGTTGAAGATGAAGAAAACATGGTCTGTTTAAAATTTAGAAAGAAGTAAAAGTATGCACAGTTTATTTTGTTGGTATTTTAGTTTATTAAGATTTGTTGTTATTTAATCAGTATTTTTTTGTAAAATATGGAGATAGTATAACAGAATTTTGAAGAAAAAACTGCCTGTTTAAAAATAAGAAATAAGTAAAAATATGCAATTTATGTTGTTGTTTTTTTTAAGATTTATGTTATTTAATCATTTTTTATAAGAAGGTTGTTTAAACATCTAATAAATTAGTTATTGATGGCCAGAATGTGTATGTAATTTGCTTTTATGTGTAATAATATGTATATGTATTTTTAAAATTAACATTATTTTGAAAAATCACATACACAATTAAAATTATAAGCAGTATCGGTATCGGTATCGTTAAAATTGTAACACAAATTATCGGTATCGTATCGCATGAAAAAAATGTGGTATCGCCCATCCCTACAGTGCACAGCAGTTCTCTGTTAAACTTCCACCTTTACATCAGACCATTTCTTTTTAAGATCATTTACAGGCTGATTTTCAGATCCCACCTCATTGACGGCGTCGGCCAAACTCTCCCACTCGTATTTTTTCCTTTTGTTATTAATTCCGGAAGACAAAGTTACAAATAAAATATTTTTTCTCATTTCTACCTCCAATAGTAGCACCTCCAATTCACTTTCTGTAAAGTTTTGTTTCTTGCTGCTTGCTTTTGCCAAAGTGGACTCATTACCATATTAAAATTGATTTAATTAAAGGTGCCCTAGAACATGTTTTTAAAAGATGTAATATAAGTCTAAGGTGTCCCCTGAATGTGTCTGTGAAGTTTCAGCTCAAAATACCCCATAGATTTTTTTTTAATTCATTTTTTTAACTGCCTATTTTGAGGCATCATTAGAAATGAGCCGATTCAGGGTGTGTGGCCCTTTAAATCTTGTGCTCCACGCCCCCAAGAGCTCACGCTTGCCTTAAACAACATAAAAAAAAGTTCACACAGCTAATATAACCCTCAAAATAGATCTTTACAAAGTGTGCGTCATGCAGCATGTCTAATCACGTAAGTATAGTGTTTATTTGGAAGTTTACATTGATTCTGAATGAGTTTGATAGTGCTCCGTGGCTAACGGCTAATGCTACACTGTTGGAGAAATTTATAAAGAATGAAGTTGTGTTTATGCATTATACAGACTGCAAGTGTTTAAAAATGAAAATAGCGACGGCTCTTGTCTCCATGAATACAGTAAGAAACGATGGTAACTTTAACCACATTTAACAGTACATTAACAACATGCTAACGAAACATGTAGAAAGACAATTTATAAATATCACTAAAAATATCATGTTATCATGAATCATGTCAGTTATTATTGCTCCATCTGCCATTTTTCGCTATTGTCCTTGCTTGCTTACCTAGTCTGATTCGGCTGTGCACAGATCCAGACGTGTAATCCCTTTCATAATGTTGGGAACATGGACTGGCATATGCAAATATTGGGGGGCGTACATATTAATGATCCCGACTGTTACGTAACAGTCAGTGTTATGTTGAGATTCGACTGTTCTTCGGAGGTCGTTTAAACAAATGCGATTTATATAAAAAGGAGGAAACAATGGTGTTTGAGACTCACTGTATGTCATTTCCATGTACTGAACTCTTGTTATTCAACTATGCCAAGGTAAATTCAATATTTGAATCTAGGGCACCTTTAAGGGAGGAGACTGGGTGGGGTGTTGTGCTCATGCTCAATTTTTCATTAATTGAGATGTACAAAGAGAATATGCGTGGGATCCTTCGTATGCAGAGATTCATACATCTGTTTTTTGTTGTTGTTTTTTGTGCGTACGCACATTTACAGCTTTGTACGCAATGTTTTAGTATAAATTCAATGCAAGTCTTTGTACATGAAGCCCCAGGGCAGGCAGAGAACAGTCCGAACACCGGATCAAAATGTAGGACAAACATGCAACAGCAAGCCTAGACTGACTTTAGGCACTATGAGTGGCTCCGTAAAGTATCTATCAGCTAAACCATGATAATCGCTAACCAATACTCGGCAGTGACAGAGAGGAAGTGCATTGCTATGTAGGATGTGTGATTGGCTGCAGCTGTGTGTGTAATCAGTGCAATGGATGATGGGAAATGTAGTCCAGGGTGAAGTGCAAAAGTTAGTGTAGTGCAAAAGTCCATACAAAACAGAACTGGGATCGTGATAACATTCTGATAAGTATTAACATAAATAAGTAGTTATGTTATATAAATATAAATTTTTTAATGTGTGTGTGTTTCTTCTTCTTCTCAATTTGAATTCCAGCAGTGTAGATGCTGCTAAGTGTATTACTGCCATCCACAGGTCAAAGTTTGAAGTAGTTGCTACTTGAACTAGCATATTGTATATGACAATTTAGTTCAAACTTTGACCTGTGGAGGGCAGTAATACACTTAGCAGTGTCTACACTGCTGGAATTCTAATAGAGGAGAAGAGAAAGAGAGCTAGTTCAAGATGAGCATTTATGGTTAAAACGTATAAACTTTTTTTTTTTTTTTTTTTTAGGAAATGACAGATCGTTTCTCTAGATAAGACCCTTATTCCTCGTCTGGTATCATTTAAAGCTGCACTGAAACCTTCAACCCATTGAACCCCAGTAAAGTCCACTATATGGAGAAAAATCCTGGAATGTTTTCATCAAAAACCTTCATTTCTTTTCGACTGACGAAAGAAAGACATGAACATCTTGGATGACATGGAGGTGAATAAATTATCAGGAAAATTTTATTTAAAAGTGAACTAATCCTTTAACAACAAAGACTTTTGATATTGATTTAATAACAAATATGTGAAAGATTACATTTTTTATTTGACTGAACCTTTTAGCAATACTTTTAGTATTGAATGAATTGCATTTAATTTTGATGCATCTTTTACTTAAACTGATTCTGAAAGATAACTTTTTACACCTTTTATACCCATGTTAGGAAATGAACTTGTCCACATTTTATATATTGGTGAAACACACTGAGATTAAATGTTTCAATTTGGACACATGAATGAACTCTGCTTTATGAACTCAAACAACGTTTTTAACATTTGTGTTTGTATCATATTTGTCAATGTTTGAGTTTTACTAGAAAGATTATCTGATAAAAATTGTTAGATTTCTATGCACTTCTGTGATTGTAGAAAATGCAGCGTCTGAACAGGACTTTTATTTTGGAGTGACGACATGACGTCATAAGACTGCGCCGAGCTCCTGCATCTGTTGTGAGTGCTGAATAAAGGTTTGTTTTAAGAATTTATGCTGTTTAAATCGATGAAGACAGTTCAATGATTTATCGTTTTTTTTTTTTACAAGCTTTGTGAAATATTAGTTTATTTACTATTTAATGTTGATTTATTTATCTAACTGTAATGAAGGATATTTGTGTGAGTAAAACTCATATCCACTGATGAGAAACAGTAAACCTGCGTCTCATTTCTCTCTATAAATCATAAATCAGTTTATCATGAACACGAGTTCAGTCTCTGGAGAGTCATGATGGAGAAACTGAACTTTTCAACTCCGAGTCAATTGAATCAAACACTTTGAGAAATGATTCAGTGAATCACGACACATGCTGCTCAAACATGAATGAGAACAACAAACACTAACAAACTAAACATGTTTTCATCAGTCATAAATGCCTAAATATGAAGTTTATTAATTTGCAGCGTTAGTTTTGAGTGTTTTTTTTTTTCTTTCTTTTTTGAACAGGTCCATTAAGACCATTAACTCTGTTAATTATTCTCTCTTAAAGATGGAGTTTATTAAAGAGGAGACTGAAGAAAATAAGATTAAAGAGGAGAGCGAAGACATGAAGATTGAAGAAACATTCAGAGTAAAAGATGAAGATACTGAGGAACAAACAGGTTGGTTTTATTCTCACAGCTGAACTCAGTCATTTGATCATTATTAAAATGTCCAACTCTACAGAAATAGAGAATATTTTGTGCAACATTAAACCCAATATCTTCTTCTGAATAGAGAACAATGAAAGTTTTTTTTTCTTCTGGTTTATGCTCAAAAGTGCTGTACTAACATTTTAACATACCTGAACATAAAAAACATTTAATTGAACATTAAATCAAGCAATAAAATAAGTCCTGATTGAGACATTTTACATCAATAATCATTTCATGTGTGTGTGTCATATCGAGGAAAGTCAGCAGGGGAAGTGTGTAAAACATTTTGAAGTATAACAGTGAACTGATTATTTTTCATTGTTTCATCAAATATTTTTACCTTGTCATTTGTGGTGTAGGTTAGAAATCAATGAGCAGACTGAGGCTAGAGGTGAAATGGTGTGAAAATTACATATCGTGATTATTGTGACAAAATTATCATGGTTATCATTTACATGTTTTTGTTAAAGTTCAGATATAAACTGAAATAAGTTCAAAAACAATGTTCAGTCCAAATTCGAATCCAAAGTTTTTGACGTCCACACTGTGTATCGCAGCTGTTCAGATCCGATTTGTGTGTTCATGCCACTCTTTCATTTTCTGGAATATCTGCATTGGTTTCATTGCATTGCATTGGTAGGCATAAGCCAAAAAAAGTAACAAGAAGGGTTTGCAGTACAGATGTTGTCTTATTTTACATCATGACATTGTGCAGCCGCGTTGGACTCCTGCATTTTCTGAGGCAGCGGCAGCAGGTATGGACGGCTTTATTCTGTGCTGTCGTCTTCACTGGTCTCAAAACATTTTCTCCGTTATATTGTCATGTTCTGCTTGTCCGGCACTTTGCAACAAACACAACCTTGTTTCTGCAGCAACTTTAATCATGTTTCCTATAACAACGCCTGATGTGTACATTTTATGTGGCGTGAGAAAGTCACATAGTCTAACACATTCAAAGCGTCTTTGCCAGGTGCAAGATAAAAAAAAATAATCGAACAATACAAAAAATATCTTTTCTAGAAAAGGTTAAAAGTGGCAACACACATATTCAAGCCTTTACAGTATTTTCTGGAACATAAGTTGCATCTGACTACAAGTCAGCTCCATATACATTAAGCAATCATGAACTTAGAGAGTTACATTTAAAGTAGCTAGACAGATTCTGCCAGTATTGGGCACTCATTCAATGTAAATAGTGATAGACATCCGAGTTGACAAGGTGGAGGGAAGCGAGCAAGGGAAGGGGTTAAAAATCTCTACTTGAACCCAGCCCAGGACACTTTGTAGATTTATTTAAAATATTCATTTCCGATCATGAGTCTCTAATAATGAGCTGATGAACATAGAGCAGGAATACCCAATCCTGTTCCTGGAGATCTACATACATGCAGAGTTCAGATCCAACCCTGATCAAACACACCTGCCTGTAATTATCAAGTGCCCATGAAGTGTCATTTACGCCGTCATTACCCGAGTGTTGATAGCCTGCGAGCTACTATACTATTATGACTTAATAGTATCTCATTAATTAAAAATGATTGATCTTTATTTAATTTATACAGTGAAGATTACATGGAATGTTTTACATTTTATTAGCTTCTTTATTAAATTTCTGTACCTTGAAACTGGAAACATGAAAAACCTGAAAAGCTTTTATTTGTATCTTTGCTTTACTTTATTTATTTGTGCTGTTTGATTATGTTCTTATTTCTTTCATTTTATTTGACGCACCAAAACTATGAGTAGGGATGGGCGATACCACTTATTTTGTTTTCAATACAATATTGATACTTTCAAGGCCAATATCGCCGATATCAATACCTCTAATATGAACTTTTAGATTTTAACATTTATTCAGTTATTGATTTACTAAGAGTAAAATGGGTTATGATACCCACTTAACATTATATTGAAGATTAATACTTAACACTTAACATTATATTAGATTATATTTTGTTTACACATGGTTAAAATGTTTACTTGGTATGGAAAATCTACAAATAAGCCTTTTATATGCCTAGCTGAACTATGGTCACTGTAGTAATGGTTCATTTTCATAAGGGACTGCCATTGACAGTCTGTTGCACCCATTAAATGAAACATTTGTATTCTGATAGAACATCAATATGAACTTTTTTTAAATAAATTTTAAATAAATTGCACAAACTATGTAGGATATTTCATTTTGTTTATTGTGAAATAACTAATAAT
>JAOTNS010000135.1:0-164991 GCA_028476615.1 Culter alburnus
CCACATATCTGACTTCCTGTGGTCCAGAGCTAATGACTGTAATGATAAGTTTTCCGTTTTAATGAGAACATAATGTACCCGCACGAACCACACCACACACAACGCCCCCAACCAACACTACCAAGTACCACCCACACCGCCAAACCCACCACACTACACCAACCACCACACCATCCCACCACACCACAAGACACAACAACGTTTGTGACTGTAAGTTAAACAAACCCCCCACTTTTGCAAAGGGCGCTGCAGAGGACCCCTTCTTCTCCCCCCCGTTTCTAAGGCTTGCCCATTTCTACTGTAGACAATACTGATATGTTGTCGAGTTTTCATCCAATTTGAGCATGTTTAATGGCTTCAAAAATGCCCAATAATATGATAAAGTTTTGACGTGTTTGCACGGCAACTATGTTGTGAGATATCACGATTCTTTTCAACGGTCTACATCTGCCAGGTTTTGACATTATTCAAATAAGTTTGAAGCATCGGAAAAATAGATGTGATCTCACAAGCGCTGAAAGTAACCATTTCCTCTCCAGTTGGTGGCCTATAAATTTGACTCACAATAGGCATCTATGTGATCAGCCTTGACACAACGAACACACGCCGAAGATTCATCCAAAATCAATTAATGTAGCAGAAGTTATAACACTTTGTTTTACCCTTTGGTTTGCCCATAAACTTCGTTGCCTCGCCACGGCCAAACCGTTTGAGATATCCAAACTCTTTGTTTGCAATTTAACAAATTCAATGTGTTGCACCAGTTAAAAAAGTTTTGGTGTAATTTATAAACCCTGAGAGTAGTAGTTAAAATTCATAGCCTTTTTTTAAAACAATTACATCAACCCAATTCTGACTTCCTGTTCTTTGGAGCTAAAGAATGTAAAATAAAAAATTGTCTGGCAACCTTTTAAAAGTGACACTTTGGATTTTCATGTGTATCTTTGTAGTGTAAATCCAGTGTAAATCTCAGTCCGTATTTATTTTAATTTTTTATTATATATATTTGTTTCTAAAAAAAGCTCACAACACTTAACATGACCCACACACCCAGAAGAGAGAGAGAGAGAGAAGGCAAATGAACTATTTCTATACCTTTTATTTTTTTTAATCACAAATTTATAGAAAGTAGGCCTAAGAATTTCTATCCTATAATGCAATCAAAAGGACACAGCCATGACGGGTTAAACCTGCAGACTCCAAGCCCACCCATCACACACACACACACACCAACCAACCCACCCACCCCACACGCACACCACACCACACACACACACAACCACACAAACCCCACACACACAGAGGCAGTTGGACCTAACCAGTTCGTTGAGTCCATTTGTGATCATCTTGTTAATAATAAAATAAAAAATACTGTACGCGAAATACGTTGATCATTTCTAAATATTAATTAAATATGAACACTAACTGAAACTTATAAACTAAAAAGTGTTGCCTTTTTATACACTATAAACAGTGTATGTGTGTAAAAGTGTCTTCTCACCCTGGGTTGAAAAATATAGGTTATTTGCCTGCCCTCTAGTGCTTACGTCTATATATGACATTTTAAATATATTTTTTTTATTTATTTAAACCAAGAACAGTTATCTGCCTAATTTAAAACCTACACATACGTCTTGTAATTACAAAAATGCTTTACAATGTGTTTATTTATAATATTTTGTGTCATTCTAACTGAAAACAGCAGTGTATATTTTATAAAATCAGGGGAATTCCCTTCTTTGTCCTTAATTTAATCCTTCAACCATGGCAAATACGTTCAAGATATCCAATATTCCTTTGCAATTCACAACTTAAATGTTTTAAAACTACAGTTAAAAAAGTTTGGTGTAAATTGTATAACCTGTAGGAGTAGTAGTATGACAATTCTAGCCTTTTTTTTCAAAAACAGTACATCCAAACCAAAATAGCTGATTTCTGTTGGTCGGAGCTAATGATTGTAAATTAGAAATTGTCCGCTTTTGATGATATATAGGTATACTGATTTGGTGACTGTAGGAAACCTAACCCCCCCCTTTTGTCAAAAGGTGGCGCTACTGAGCCCCTCCACCACGGCCCACTTCTATGGCTTTGTCCTGTCTACTGTATGACAATATTGATGTCTGTGGTCAGTTTCATCCATTTTGAAGCATGTTAAGAGCCTCAAACACCTAAAAATATATTAAGTTTGACCGTGTTTCCATGGCAACAGTATTTAAATATCAAAATCCTTTCACAGGTCGACATCTGCTGTGTATGACCTTACACTGATGAATTTGAAGCAAATCGGGTAAAAATAAGAGGTGGCTCAAGCTTTTTCAAAGTGATACACATCCTGCTGCCAGTTGGGGTGCTATAACTTTGACTCACATAGTCCATCCATGTGATCCGGACTACTACAACCAATGAACTTGTGGAAGTTTCATAACATCAATCAATTGTATCAGAATTATAATACCTTTCCTGTTTCCCTTTTTCCCCTCCCCCCCACCCCCCCCCCCCCCCCCCCCCACCTCTTTTCCATTCCCACCCCCCCTCCCCTCGGCCATAAATTCCGTTGCCTTCTGCCACGGCCAACGGTTCGAGATATCAAAAATCACCGCTGGCAATTTTTATCATCATGTCCTTTGACTTCATTCTTGACCGGTTTGGTGGCGATGCTATCCGACTATGATAGCAACCTGATTGTCCAAAGCCGTTCGCCAGAGGAGAACTGGCCCCCCGACTAAGCCTGGTTTCTCCAGTTTTTTTTTTCTCCATTTTAACACCTATGCCACTTGTTTTGCCACCTGCGTCACCGATGGAGTTTGGGTTCCTTGCCGCTGTCGCCTTTGGCTTGCTTAGTTGGGGACCTTGACATTTGATATTCAATAGTATTCTGACATTTATCAACAGTGCTTCGATCTGCCTGCATTGACACTATTATTTAAGAGCTGCGTGCAGCCAAATTAGGTACCAGTATCATGTAAAGCGCTTTGACACAATCTGCATTTTAAAAACGCTATATAATAAAGGTGACTGACTTGACTGATCGGATTAGTCGTCTAGGAGGGTAATATCAACTTCCAGCATGCGTTTTTCCAAACAACCCTAAATAATAGCTGACTTCCTGTTGGCGTGCGTTTACTTAGAGTAACGAAAGTTGTTCGGGGAATGCCATGAGGTCTTATGGTACCTAGATTCATACTCCTACGTTGCAAGCGTTTTAATATATGGACTCAAATTTTTCAGACTTTTTTCAAGGGGCTCTGTCGGCCCCCTGCCACGCCCGGGTCCAGCTTCTGCCTGGCCCTGATGCCGCGGATTCCAATGTTGTGCCAATTTTCGAGTTTTTTGACATGTTAAGGCCCCCAAAAAAGCCCCGGAAGACGGAAAAAAAAATAAAAATCCTTATAAGAACAGAGGGCCCTGCGCGCTATTCGCTTGGGCCCTAATAATATCTTAGGGATCAAGGGCCCTGCGCAAATTTTCGCTTGGGCCCTAATAATAATAACCTAAAGAAAACAAAAGGGCCCTTCAGCCCCTTGGCTTTGGGCCCTAAAATCCTTAGAAGACAGAGGGCCCTTCGCCATTTCATTTGCTTGGGCCCTCTAATAATATAATAATATCCTAATGAAAACAATAGGGCCTTCAGCCTTTACAGGGCTTTGGCCTAATATAATAAAACGAGCAATTCCATAGGTCCTCACACCATCAGTGCTCGGCCTAATAACGGAGCATCCATAGGGTCCTCACACATCGTGCTCTGGCCCTAATCATAATATAAACGGAGCAATTCCATAGGGTCCTCACACCACCGGTGCTCGGCCCTATATAAACGAGCAATGCCAATAGGTCCTCCCAACCATCGTGCTCGGGCCCTAAATAATAACCGAGCATTCCATTAGGGTCCTCACACCATCGGCACCCATCGTGCCGGACCCTAAGAATAAAATAATAAATAATGGAGCAATTCCAATAGTCCTCACACCTCGGTGCTCGTGCCCTAAATAATTAATCCTTAGAAGATCAAGAGAGGGCCCTTCGCCATTAGTGGCTTGGGCCCTAATATCCTAAAGAAAACAAAAGGGCCTTCAGCCCCTGGGCTTTGCCCTAATACTAATCCTAAAGAAAACAATAGGCCTTCATCCTTAGGCTTTGGCCCTATATCCCAAAGAAACATAGCCTTCAGCCCTTTGGGCTTTGGCCCTATATAATAATCCTAAAGAAAACAAAAGGGCCTTCAGCCCTTAGGGCTTTGGCCCTAAAAATATCAATCCAGGGATCAGAGGGCCCTGCGCGCTAATTCGCTTGAGCCCTAATATAATCCTAAGAAACAAAAGGCTTTGCCCTTCATCCCTTCCTACGGGCCTTTTTGGCCCTAATAATAAATAACCTAAAGAAAACCAATAGGGCCTTACCTTGGCTTTGCCTAATAATAATAATATCCTGAAATCACTAGGGCCTCACCTTAATGGCTAACAATGGGCCTTCCCCTTTAGGGCTTTGGCCCTAATAATAAAAATCCTTAAAGTCAAGGGCCCTCACCATTATTGGCTTTGGGCCCAAATGACTTACCAAAATTTTTATGGTTTTTCATTGAACCATGTTGCTACATCACATTTTCCCCCTTCTTCCCCCTCTGGATGGTCTAAATTTGGCAAACGGGACAAATAATCAGCAATAAGATTTTTTCTTACCTGGACAGTGCTCAATTGTATACATAGGGCTGCAGAGTCAGACACCAGCGCAGTATCCTTGAATTACTGTTCTGCATGGTTTGCATCTACTTCAGGGCACGATGATCATCCGTAATGTGAATTCATGCCCCAGCAAGTAATACCGCAGCGATCCACAGCCCACTTGATGGCAAGTCCTTCCTTCTCAATTGCTGAGTATTTCCACTCTCTTTCAAAGAGTTTTCTGCTCAAAAATAGAACTGGTCTCTCCTCATGAGCCTCTCCTTGGACCAGTACAGCTCCCAAGCCAACATCAGAAGCGTCCACCTGTACAATAAATCTCTGAGAGAAATTAGGGCTCTGCAACACTGGTTCATTGCATAACAAATCCTTCAGGGCATTGAAGGCTTCTTCACACTCATTTGTCCAACAAAACTTAGCAGGACTCTTTTTAGTCAGATCAGTCAAAGGTGTAGCCAGTGATGAAAAGTGGGGAACAAATCGGCGGTACCAACCGATTAAACCAAGAAAATATCTCACCTGCTTTTTAATTTGCGAGCGAGTAATATTTTGGATAGCCTTAAGCTTTTCCACTTGTGGTCTGATCTGACCATGTCCCAGCAAGTACCCCAAGTACCTCACCTCCGTATGAGCCCATGAACATTTGGTGGTGTTGATGGTGAGCCCAGCTTCCTGAAGCCACTTCAGAATGTCCATAAGATGCCGTCACCAAGCAGTTTTTTCAAGTCAACAGTTATTTATTTACCCTAACCCTTTACACAACATCAGCTTTAACACTCTGAGGTCTGAGGGTATCGCCGGCGATACCACCACGTTTTTTTTCTTACCAGTGTGAAAGAGACTCAAAATACTCTGTCAATGTTGCACATACAATTAAGAGTTATACACCATTTTAATCTGTTGAATATCTTCTTTCATTTGTGTACACTCAGAGCAAAAACAAAATGATGTGCTTTTTGTAAAATAAAGAAAACTAACATGATGCGTGATCTCTCGTCTCCCTCTGAACAAAGTCCAAACTGATAGTTCTCAGAAATCCTGTAACTTAGTGAATACGAATGACAAAACATTAAACTTATTCTAAAGAAACGTTGAAATGTCAGGTTTTAAATCATGCAAGTCAAATCGAAACAAACATTTTGTGTTTATGTATCTGTATGAAAAGAGAGCCATGTCAAGTCAGTGATTCCGCTCATTATCCGCTAATGCGGCCACGCCCACGGAGCCAGCGCTATTCAGACGCAAATTCAAAGCAATACATGCATACATCTCTCAATCGTGTATTTATTGTCTTGAAAAGTGTTTATCTTGATGTTAAAGCCATGGTTAGCGAACTCTAGAAACATGCAGTTAGTTCCTGTTCTTCTTCTTCTTTATATGGATTTGTGGCCTAAAGGTGTACAGAGCGCCCTCTGGCTGCAAGTATGAATTGTATCCAGCACTCATAGTGATGATATATAGAATAAATATAGAATAAATATTACTCCTCTGTATAAATTTGACATAACCATATAAGAATCCATTAATATTTCTCCAATGTGCTTGCTTTAAGCTAAAGCCTATATGAAAGCCATAGAGGTAACATAATTGTTCAGACACTTTGCATCACAGAATACATTATATTTAAAAGATATAATAGAATACCATTATTTTAAATTGAGCTGAGACATGATTACAGAGGGTTTTTTCACACCCTACCTGACTCACATGCCTCATTAATATGCAGTCATTTCAGGTCATTATATTTGATTCTTTTGTGTTCTCAGGTGTAAATGGCCCATTATTCATGATCATTCACGCCTCCATGCATACTGTGTTTTCTTGACAAAAAGTGACTTACAAAAACTAAATAATATATTTTTATATAAGGAGTAGCAGCATAATTTTTACATAATTCTGAAGCAAAAACTCTAGTCTACAACCTCCAATACCCAGAAGTCTTATGAACACAGATTTAATATACTTTTTTTTTTTTGGCCTTATTTCAGTGACTTACATTTTTGTTTTTTCAATAACCACGCATAAACGTTATTCCTTCAAAACCAAACATGTACATACATGTTCCTCACATATTATGGTAGCCTAGTTTTGTGTTGAATACAGTGTAATGACACTTGTCATTAATGGTTTTATGAACAAATGAAAAAAGCACAAATGTCAGGGCATGTCCAAAACTTCTCCAGGCCCCAAATCAGCCTCAGACCAGAGGGTTAAAGGGATAGTCAGAAAAATATGATTCAAAGAGGCAAAGAGAATTATATTCAAAATTATATAATCAAAAAGTACATACAACTCATTTTAAAAGTGCTATAGATTTTTCGACCACTAGATTTCGCTTTTTCCACACTAAGTATGCTAAGGATAAGGATGTTGTTACTACACTGTATCTTTACATTGCAAATAGTTGCTTGTTGATTGATTATGGAGGAATCCTATATTGCACCTTTAAAGAATGGTAGAACTGGTCCTGTCTGTAATATCCTGAGTTAAGTAAAGCACACACTTAAATCACTGACTTGTGTAATTGTTTGCTCTTCTTATTTTTCTATACCACACTTTGCATATCACATTGCCAAAAAACTGTAAATCAGTGTTTTTAAGGCTATAATGCAAATTTTATATGATTTGTTTAGATGATTTGTAGCCATTTTTCATATATATATTGCGGCTCAGATAAGTTCTTTAGTATTTATTTTTTTAAACACTTTGACACCTAAAACTAAACGCACACTAAAAGAATATTATGATCCCCCAAAACTGCACAGCTTTACAGTAAAAATATTAAAGTGAGCGATATCACACGTTTGTTTAAAAAAGTTATGGTAACACTTTATTTTAGGGTCCAGAATAATGCATTAGTTAAGCATTAATTAATGATGAACTTATTTACAATTAAGCATTAGTTAAGAATGAACACACTAGTAATTAATGATTAACTTTACATTGTAAGGGTCAGAATTATGCATTATTTAAGCATAAATAAACTAGTAATTAATGATTTACTTGTTCACAACTATGCATTAGTTAAGCATGGACACAATAGTAATTAATGAATAACGTAACATATAGTAGGGCATATTAGCCATTATTTACAAATAATTAAACATTTGAAAGATACACATTTATGCTATAAATAAACAAAAATAACCTAGTAATTAATGATTAACTGAATGTACAGTAAACGCCTTTTAGTCATTATCTACAACTTAATTAACCCTCAGGGGTCTGAGGATTTTTGGGGCCCTGGAGAAGTTTTGACATGCCCTGACATTTGTGCTTTTTTCAGTTGTTCATAAACATATTAATGGAAAAAGTGTCATCACACTGTATTCAGCCCAAACATAGCTACAATAATATGTGAGGAACATGTATGTACATGTTGTATTTTTGAAGGAATAAGGTTATGCGTGGTTATTGAAAAACAAAAAAATTAAGTCACTGAATAAAGCCAAAAATATATATTAAATCTGTGTTCACAAGACTTCTGGGTATTGGAGGTTGTAGACTAGAGTTTTTTGCTTCAAAATGAGGTAAAAATTATGCTGCCTGCTGTTCATATAAACAATAGAGAGATTTAAATTTTCTAAAACATCTTTGGTCAAGAAACACAGTATGCGTGGAGGCGTGAAACATCATGAATAATGGGTCATTTACACCTGAGAAGACAAAAGAATCGCATAAGACTCTAATGACTTCATAATATAAGCTCTTTCAGACAGGTAGGCTGTGAAAAAACCCTCTGTTGATCATGTCTCAAGCTCATCATAATTAAATCAAACATACAGAAAAAAACAGCAATCTGTGAAATATTATTACAATTTAATAATGGTATTCTATTATATCTTTAAAATATAATGCATTTCTGTGATGCAAGTGTCTGAACATTAGTTACCTCTATGGCATTCATATAGACTTTTAGCTTAAAAGCATGCCATTTGGATAAATATTGATGGATTCTCATGTTTGTCATTTTCTATACAGAGGAGTAATATTTATCATATTTATTGTCATCACTGTGGTGCAGGATACTGTGTTTTCAATTCATACTTGCAGCCGGAGGGCGCTCTGTGCACCTTTAGTCCACGAATTCATCTAAAGAAGAAGAACCAGGAACTAACGGCATGTCTTCTAGAGTCGCTAACCATGGCTTTAACATCCAGATAAACACTTTTCAAGACAATAAATACACGATTGAGACGATGAATGCATGCATTGCTCAGAATTTGCCTCTGAATAACGCTGGCTCGTGGGCGTGGCCGCATTAGCGGATATGAGCTGAATCACGGACTTCTGACATGGCTCTCTTTTCATACAGATTACATGAACACAGAATTTTGCTTTCGATTTGACTTACACACGATTTAAAACCTGACATTTCAACGTTTCTTTAGACACAAGTCTAATTTTTGTCATTAGTATTCACTAAGTTACAGATAGGTTAACTATCAGATTGGACTTGTTCAGAGGGAGACGAGAGATCACGCATCATGTTAGTTTTCTTATTTTACAAAAAGCAACATTTTGTTTTTACTCTGAGTGTACACAATAAAAGAAGATATTCCCCAGATTAAAATGGTGTATAGCTCTTAATTGTATGTGCAACACTGACGGAGTATTTGAGTCTCTTTCACACCGCCGAACCCGAGGGAGTTAATTGTGGCAATTATTGAGTGATATTCAAGTTTATTGAGCAGAATAAGCCAATAAAGGCTAAACTGCCAGTAATACAGTACTAATAAAGGCAATATTCTAAAGTGAAAGCTAAATCCTCATTAATTATGGCACTTATTAAGTGATACTCAAGTTTATTGAACAGAATATGCCAATACTTATGGCTAAATTGCCTTTAATACAGTACTAATAAAGGCAATCCCTTATTTGATCCCTTATTCTAGAGATAGGTTCTTATTTACACTGGTTTTAGTTATTCTGCAACGTGATTGCACGAGAATGTATTTTTACCCAAAGTGTGGTTCTACAACACGTACATTTACAATATTGACAGCACTAAAAATGATTAAATGTAAAACCATTTTGCTCTGTTCGTGACTTTCACTGCAAACTCATTTCAAAGAATTACGTTAAACAAAACTTTAAATTGTACTTCTATACTTTTACACTTTAAAACCTTAAAATGAATAACATTTCTGTAATCATCTAACCATTATTTATCATGTAACGTTAATACTTATTTTGTTCGCCATGGGACACAAAAGGCGTTTTCTCAGACATAGAATTAGAAAATACACCAAAACGTCACAAAAGACGTCAATTTAATCCGCTTTAATCCACATTTTTATAATCCATATGACTGCGAGGAACAGATCCAAATTGAATTCTATATTCGATCAAAAATCCGATCTTTTGCTCATATCTGACACAGATCGGAATTAGTTGCACACATGTAAACATACAAATCCACACGAGATCCGATTTTTTCGCATCCGATCTGAGCTACTTCCAAATGTGGTTTTAAATCTCTGTACATGCGACCTACGTCTAAACACGCATATCTGATTCCATTGGAATTCCAAGCCATCACAAGGCGAGGGTGGCACGTTTGCTCACTAAAAAGGTAGCTTTAATGTAGGGCTGGACGATATGGCCTAAAAATAGAATCTCCGATTTTATTTTTTTTAATTCGATTTACGATTTTTTTCCGATTTTCCCCCCTACTTATTAAGGAAAGCAATAAGTACAAACGGCAGACAACTTAAAGCAAATTTTGCTTTTATTTAATCAAAAGCAAGACAAATATAACCCCCATTTCTGGGATGAATAATAAATAAATGAACACCCTCTTGGAATCAAAGTCCCAGCTGTGTTTTAAGTCACACTTTGTAGTCTAGACTAAAAGGAGACAAACATTCACCTTGAGAGTAGCACCATTTTCTAAAGCATTAACAATACATTCAAATCTGAGGAAAACTAGACAGTGACATTTTTCATTGTATCTAGCCCAAACAATGCAACAACATACAGGGATACATGGCATGAACATGCACTGCATCTTACTCTTAGCAGAATTAAATTTTTCAAACCAAAAACAGAAAAAATACTCTGTCTTTAATTGCACTTTGCATAGAATTTTAAATAACAACATAAAGGGCAACACCTCTGTCTTGGGTAAAATACTAATGTAAACAAAATTTAGCAGAGTACAAAATGTGCAAAATAAATAATACATCAACTCTGAAATTGATAAAGTGCAAACTTTGCTTTAAAAAAAATAAACCGTGCCATTTGTGTCCCTGAATGTATGAACAGGAAAGAAAAAATCACATTTTGGTTGAGGTGCAGACATGAGATATGTCTTAAGTTGCTGTCATAACATTTAAAACATTTTTGGCAAGGAAAATCAGCCTGTCCACTGCCTCTGGCTTGAGGCAAGCTCTGCTGCATGTGACAACTCCTCCCCCCACCTGAAAAGCCTCTCAGATGGGGCACTTGTTGCAGGGATACTGAGGTATTTCTTGGCCAGGTGACTGAGCCTTGAGAAGTTGGATTTGTTGCTCTTCCACCACTGCAGTGGATCAGTGTCAGGGTCTGCCTCTGGCAAGAGCAGATAGGTTGCCAGTTTCAGTCTCTATTTTAGCTTCTTCCGACTGGTCAGAGGTTGGCACAACAACACTCTTGAAGAAGGTTGCTAAGGTCTTTTTCCTCTTGGGGTCTGGCTGAGGCCTTGCCTCTTCCTGGTCTACCTGCACAACTGGACCAGGCTGTGGTGTGCTTTTGTCAGTGGGAAAGACAGAAGTTCACTGACAGCTCTTCTTTTGACTTTCTCCACCTTGTCTGGGTTGATGTAGGATGTCCGGAACCTTGGATCCATCAGAGAGGCCATGTCCAAGAGCTCATCCTTGACAGGATCACTGTATTTGTCAACGAGGTATCCCAGTATGTTCCTTTTTATTGTTTTGGTAAGCTCCGTGTCGTTGTCCTCAGGCTGCAAAAGACTGGTTTTGAACAGATGGATAACAGGCTTGATGTATGAGACACTGACATACATTTCCCCTGATAGCGCATCCGTAAAGGATGCGCTATCAGCATTGTAAAAAGCTATCTGCATTGTAAAAAGCGCTATATAAATAAAGGTGACTTGACTTGTCTTGATACCGATACAGATACCGATTCGTTTCACTTTTTTAAGCAGTCACTTGAACTTACATGTACTTTCCTGTAGGGGAGAGCAGTGTGTCATGATTTACGAGGTGAATGCATTATTAATATGCTAAATCTGAATGCATTTTCATGACCAATAAAAGATTTTGTGATTTGTGCTCTCAGCGTGCCTGTAATTAGTCATGTATATGGTTACTGTAGTAAACCATTGTAAAGGGCTGCCAGTGACTGGCTGTTGTACTCCTAAAGGTAAAACTTTTGCAAAATTAAATTTCTGACAGATTTATTAACAACTATTACTAGGGGTATGACGAGACAGGTAGCTCACGAGACGAGACTCGAGATTGAGTTCATGAGACAAGACAAGATTTTTACAGACTATTTTTAAGAAATCCTCAGTGGCGAAATACATGACTAGAAAAAATATTCTGCAGGTGTATTTGAAATGTTTTAACTAATCATCTTGTAATGAATGTCATTTTCAGTTCTACTTTGAGTATGAATTATCATATGCAGTAAAAGACAACAATACTCATATACTGTAAAAGGTTTTGCCACTAACTCAACTGACTGACTTCTTCTGTATTTCAGTCTCTTCAGACCTTACTGTACATGATTTATGAGCTTCTACAACTTTTGACCTCCTAACTGAACTCATTTCCACAAACTTATCAAAACAGTATAAATAAAAATGTTAGCACTTTACAATAAGGTCTCATTTATTAACATTAATGTATTAACCAACATCAACTAACAATGAGCAATATATTTGCTACAGTATTTATTAATCTTTGTTTATGTTAGTAATAAAAATAGTCATTCATTGTTAGTTCATGATAGTTCACAGTGCATTAACTAATATTAACAAATGAAACCTTATTGTTTGTGTTAATAAGATTAAGAGAAAACTGTTATTCATTTTTATGGTAACACTTTACAAAAAGTGCAACCATAATCGCACTCTCTCAATATTCAAAGTGCAAATAAGACCAAATTTTTCTTTGATACAGAGCTAAGAGATGGTTACAACTACACTGCCCAGCCTAAAATAGCTTTCATATTGAGAGATATTTGCATTCATCAGGGAGCCGCTTTCAAAATGCGGGGTATTGACATCGCGTTTGAATGCGCCCTTGCATTTACTTTCACTTTCGCGCGTACTCTGTGAATATGGAGCGGCGGCGACCGTTATCCAACTGAATTAAATGTTTTTTTATTTAAATACAAAGCAAAACCACAGTGGAGGCGTAATGTAAACGTAGTGGTGGCATATTCTTTCCTAATCATCCTAACCACTCTGTCATGGCAATATCATGAGACTACTTTTCGCCACGACGAGAAATCTCGTCACATTTTAGTCTTGCGAGATCGCGTGACACGAGATCTCATCACACCCCTAACTATTACAGAACATAACAAAATGCATTTTAAACTTTAACGATCAATTTAAATAAATGTAATTGCACAAACTAGCCTAATTAGAGTAAATGTTACATGTACACTACTGTTCAAATTTTGGGGGGCATTGTGTACGATTTGTTTGAAGGGAGGCCAACTGTCTGTGACTTTGAAACCCCTGTCTATCTCTCTCTGCAGCTGCCTACTCTTAAAGGTGCTATAGAGGATGTTTTCGACGACTGAGAAACCAAAGACTGAGTTTTTGAAATGAGCGCATGCGTAAGAACAACCCCCCTCCTTCACAGCTCATTTCGAGGGAACTCGTGCACGAGTATTGGAACACGAGTGTTTGTTTACCACCGGCATTCGCTGTGTCGTGTTAGTGGATTCATTATGTCAGACTCACCGCAGGTAACTCACAATCTGCAGTTGTTACTCCTTCTAACAAAAACATTGCATGCGGCACCTGTGGAGTGTGGAAAGTTACTGGAGCGCGCACGTCTCTCACAAGGAACGTAATGGCAGTGATTGACAAGCCAGAGGGCCAATCCGCGCACGTCTCTCACAAGGAACGTAATGGCAGTGATTGACAAGCCAGAGGGCCAATCCACACACGTCTCTCACAAGGAACGTAATGGCAGTGATTGACAAGCCAGAGGGCCAGTCGTTTATGCGATGATCACACAAACGATTGGCTGATGTTTTTAAGGCCCTACCTCGTGCACAGATGATGTATATTGATATTATTCCTTTCAGTGCACATAATAAATAGTCTTTTATCAGTTAGTAAAGACAGTTTCAAGTAATATTGCAAAAATGTATAAAACAAAACATCCTCTATAGCACCTTTAATTGTATAAATTTCAGACAAGGCCAGGTTCCAGTGTCAGACTTCATTTTCAACGTCTCCCCCAACTGCAAGCAGCAAATCTTGCCAACTGGTTAAATCCAGCCGCAGCTGAGGTCAAACACACCTATTGTGTTGTATGAAAATGCAATAAAATTAATGTCCTGCAGGGAGCGCGAGTGTCACTGATGTTTAAACATTGTACATTTTGAATTATAGACTCACTCTGATCGTATCATTGAACCAGTGAGTTTTTGATCAGTTGACAGTTGATCAGTCCAAATCGTGAATAATTGTTCAGTGCCAATTCAACAGGTTCATTAAAAAGAATCAGTTCATTAATGTTCACTAATGGGACAACGGTATCTAATTTTAGAGTGTGTTGATATATTCACTTTAAAATAACAAGGAAACGTGTTTTTTTTTTTTATAAATGCAGGGGAGTGAAAAGTATGATACTACACTTTGGAATGTATTAATGTAAATGTAGAAGTTCACCAAAATAAATTTACTCTGTTATTGTACTTGAGTACATTTTTATCAAAGTAAAAATATTTTGTTACTTTCCACCACTAGTGTTACTGTTACTGTCTCTGAACTTTGTGAAATCATGGTACTCCTTATTTCAGCAAAATGAATTTTCCTTCCCTCAGAACATGGAACTTCAGAACTACTCACTGTCCAATTTGGAGCACATTTTAATCGTGTCTCCTTGCCCAGTCGAGTTCCACCTTCCCTCTGGCTCCACCTCAGACCTCGGGCACACTGGCTCTGCCTCATTCTTCGGCACCCTCAATTCGCCTCTGCCATTTTTGTTTCCGCAGCTCGCCTTGATCTTCAGGACCTTCTGTGTCACCTGGTCTCTTCGGCTCTGCCTGGGATTCAACCACCATTGTCTCCGTCAAGGTCGGTTGTCTTCCTATCAAGTCTCCACCATGGTTCTTCCCTCCCTCGAATCCGCATTGGGTTTACGTCCTGGGATTACAGCTAGAGATTTTGCCCTGGCTCCTCCTACCATTATCTCCTCCCTGGCTTCTGCCGTTGTCCTCTCCGCCTTGGCAATCTGGTGTGTCTACTCTGTGTCCTCCACCTAAGCCCCTTCCCGCCTTCCACTGTTGGACTTTGTTTATTGCTGTTATAAGGCGTTTAATCATGCCTCCTTCATTATGGGGGGGTTGGGGGGTGGTGTAAAGGAAAATCTGAGTTCTTGTTTGGTTCCCTTTCATGGGAACGTCGATGCTGCGTTGAACGCTTTGGGATCACCTCTGCGTGATTACGTCTTGAAGTACTTGTGAAATCGAACCAATAGTGTGACGGTACGTCAGAACGGGTGATGTCACGGACCAGGAAACTATAAAGCACTCCTGAGAACAAAGAACGCCAGCTTCTGTGTCTTCAGCAGCGCTCTGTGTTATTGTGTGTCTTATTTGGTGTTGTCTGTCAATTACATATACAGAAACGATCTCTTTTGTTTAAGAACAAGAGTATCAGTGTTACACCACATATATATGTATATAAAAGACACTATAATGGCGAGCAAACAGCATCAGACCATGTGCTCCGTGACATAGTCGTCCAGGATCCTCCATTTCACCTAAAGAAAAAAACGCCAGCGCGGCCTTTGACCAATGGTGTCGGGAAAGGCCTACCCATCAGAATTTTTCAAAAGGAAACATTTTAGTAGTGGTGGATGGTGGTCATTCGTATTTCAGCTAAAACAGCTGGCAATACAGTCATCCAATTTTTTCCCGTCTCTAAACACTTTAGTTAATCAATCTTTGATCGTTCTGTTAAATCTTTCAGTAACTGCGGACGATCTTGGATTGTATGGTATGTCAAAATGCCAATCAATAGCTAAAGTTTTATCCAATAATTGTGTTACCTTGGATGTAAATGGTGTTCCATTATCACTTTCAATTACACTTGGTATCTCAAATCTGGGTATAATTTCTTTGCACAAAATTAACTACCATTTTTGCATTCTTCCTCGCACATAGGAAAGCTTCTGACCACTTTGTGAACTCATCGATGGATGTTAGTTTTTTGCACAGATAAAGCATGAATCTAACACCAATTTGGTTGTCTTGTGTACATTTGCAATGCAATACAAAGCATTAATTGCCTGAGCTGTCTTGCAGCACTTGTGTGTGAGAGACCATGATAGTGATGTATAAGTCAAGTCAAGTCAAGTCAAATTTATTTATATAGCGCTTTTACAATTGGTAATTGTTTCAAAGCAGCTTTACATATTAGAAGCACAGAAAAAAAGGGAAGTGGTTAAAATAAGCTGTACAAACAAGCGTGGTAATATGTAATATACAAGATGGTGCTACATTAAGCCAATGTCGGCTGACTCCCAGGGGTGGAAAAAACCCCCTAGGAGAAAAACCCAGCGTGCTAACACTGGGAAAAAAGTCCTAGGAGGGAAAAAACCCCTTGGAAGATATATATAAAATATGTAAATGGATATGGAGATCAAAATCTGAATTATACATTTTTATTATAGAGATTAAAATAGATTATATATAAATATATGTAAGCGGATACGGGGATTAAAAATCTGAATTATAGATGCAGCCAGAACTGGATCTGTAGGCCCATTGTCTCCTGGGCTACGTTGTAGTCAGGTCCAGACACAGGTTCTCCATCTGATCTGGATACGGCCTGGATCCAGCACCCGGCAAACCTCAGGATAAGCAGAGAGACGGATATTAGCGTAGATGCCATTCTTATTCTGATGTAAGGTATATCTAGTGTTATAGGAAATGTTCTCGGTTCCGGCCGACCTAATTATTGCAGCGTAACAATCCTTTAACGGATTTGAAAAATGTTAATGTATTGATGATGTGTTATGTGTATGCAAGAGCAAAGAGATGTGTTTTTAGTCTAGATTTAAACTGACAGAGTGTGTCTGCTTCCCGAACAATGCTAGGAAGATTGTTCCAGAGTTTAGGTGCTAAATAGGAAAAGGATCTGCCGCCTTCAGTTGATTTGATATTCTGGGTATTATCAACTGGTCTGAATTCTGAGATCGCAATAAACGTGAAGGACTATAATGCATTAAGAGCTCACTTAGGTACTGGGGAGCTAAACCATTTAGAGCTTTATAAGTAAGTAGCAAGATTTTAAAATCTATACGATGTTTAATAGGGAGCCAATGTAATGTTGACAGAACTGGGCTAATATGGTCATACTTTCTGGTTCTAGTAAGAACTCTAGCTGCCGCATTTTGGACCAACTGTAGTCTGTTTAAAAGCCGAGCAGAACCCACCCAGTAGAGCGTTACAATAATCTAGTCTTGAGGTCATGAATGCATGAACCAACTGTTCCGCATTTGTCATTGAGAGCATATGTCGTAATTTAGATATATTTTTTAGATGGAAGAAGGCGGTTTTACAGATACTAGAAACATGACTTTCAAATGAAAGATTGGTATCAAAGAGCACACCCAGGTTCCTAACTGAGGACGAAGGTTTAATGGAGCACCCGTCAAGTGTTAGAGAGTATTCAAGGTTTTTTTGTGAGGAAGTTTTTGGTCCAAAGATTAGGATATCAGTTTTTTCTGAATTTAATAATAAGAAATTTCTTGTCATCCAGTTTTTAATGTCAGCTATGCATTCTGTTAGTTTTGTGAATTTGTAGGTTTCATCAGGGCGCGAGGAAATATAGAGCTGAGTATCGTCAGCGTAGCAGTGAAAACTAACACCATGCTTCCTAATTATCTCTCCTAAGGGTAGCATGTACAGAGTGAAAAGCAACGGTCCTAGTACTGAGCCTTGTGGTACTCCATATTGAACCTGTGATCGATACGACATCTCTTCATTAACTACTACAGACTGATAACGGTCAGATAAGTACGATTTGGACCATGCCAAAGCAATTCCACTAATGCCAATATAGTTTTCAAGTCTTTTTAAAAGAATGTTGTGATCGATAGTGTCAAAAGCAGCACTGAGATCTAATAACACTAATAGAGAAATACAGCCACGATCGGATGATAGGAGTAGATCGTTTGTAACTCTAACGAGTGCAGTCTCAGTACTATGGTATGGTCTAAATCCTGACTGGAAATCCTCACAGATTCCATTTCTTTCTAAAAAGGAGCACAGTTGTGTTGAAACTGCCTTTTTTAGTATCTTTGACAGAAAAGGTAGATTCGAGATTGGCCTGTAATTTACTAAATCTCTCGGATCTAGTTGAGGTTTTTTAATAAGTGGTTTAATAATAGCCTGCTTAAAGGTTTTTGGCACGCATCCTAGAGTTAAAGATGAATTAATTATATCAAGAAGTGGACCTACGACCTCTGGAAGCATTTCTTTCAGTAGTTTAGTCGGCATTGGGTCTAACATACATGTCGTTGATTTTGATGATTTGATAAGTTTAGATAATTCTTCCTCTCCTATAGCGACGAATGATTCTAGTTTTACCTCAGGGACACTACAGTGCACTGTCTGAAGCGAAACTGTAGACGGTTGCATGTTTATAATTTTCTCTCTAATATTATCAATCTTGCAAGTAAAGAAGTTCATAAAGTCATTACTGCTGTGCTCTATGGAAACGTCAGCAGTTGAATCTCTGTTTCTAGTTAATTTAGCCACTGTGTCAAATAAATACCTAGGATTATGTTTGTTTTCTATTAAGAGATTTGAAAAATAAGTAGATCTAGCATTTCTTATAGCCGTTCTGTACTCAATCATTTTTTCTTTCCACGAAAGGCGAAAAACTTCTAGTTTTGTTTTCTTCCAACTACGTTCAGCTTTTCTAACAGCTCGTTTTAGAGCCCGAGTGTGCTCATCATACCACGGCGTTGGATTAGTTTCCTTAATCTTCTTTAGACGTAAAGGAGCGACTGCATCTAATGTGCTGGAAAAGAGAGAGCCAATAGTTTTTTGTTGCAGCATCGAGTTCTTCTAAGTTGTCAGGTATGCTAAGGCGATGAAACTGCTCGGGGAGATTATTTAAAGCAATCTTTAGTGGTAGACGTGATGGTTCTACAATATTTATGGCTGGTGGTGGTTTTGTAGCCTTGGCTAATTGTATTATAAATAAATAAATAATGATCTGATATATCATCGCTCTGCTGTAGAATTTCAACAGCATCAATATCAATTCCATGCGACAGTATTAGATCTAGGGTATGATTACGACAATGAGTGGGTCCTGACACATGTTGTCTAACTCCAATAGAGTTTAAAATGTCTGCAAATGCCAATCCAAATGCGTCTTTATTATTATCTACATGGATATTAAAATCACCAACAACAAGGACTTTATCCGCAGCCAGTACTAACTCTGATAGAAAATCAGCAAATTCTTTGATAAAGTCAGTATGGTGCCCTGGTGGCCTGTATACAGTAGCCAGCACAAATGTCAGCTTACATAATGTTACATAAAGCACCATCACTTCAAAGGAATTATATTTGAAATTCTTTTGAATGATTCTGAATATTACTATAAATTACAGCAACACCTCCCCCTTTGCCTTTCTGTCGAGGATTGTGTCGATAATCATAACCTTGAGGACTAGATTCATTTAAAGTAATGTAATCATCTGGTTTAGCCAGGTTTCTGTCAAACACAGCAAGTCTAGTTTATTGTCTGTGATAATTTCATTTACAATAAGTGCTTTTGAAGAAAGATCTAATATTCAGTAACCCAAGCTTTATCATTTGTTTATCTGATTTATCTGTGATTTTCATTTTGAACATCAATTAAATTTTTACCCTTAAAAGGTTTCGGAAATTTTTTGTATTTACTAGTTCGAGGTACAGACACAGTCTCTATGTGATAATATCTAGGTGAGAGAGTTTCTATGTGCTGTGAATTATTTGAGTTCTGTGACGTGAGGCGGCTAGCAGACGGTCGGTTTAGCCAGTTTGTCTGCGTCCTGATCTGGGCCCTGGTTTGTCACGTTTCAGCTCTAAGACTATTTGCCAAATTTCTAGATAGAAGAGCAGCACCATCCCGGGAGGGATGAATACCATCTCTTTCAACAGATCAGGTCTGCCCCAAAAGCTTTTCCAATTGTCTATGAAACCTATATTATTCTGCGGACACCACTTAGACAGCCAGCCATTGAGTGATGATAACCTGCTAACTATCTCATCACTCCGACGAACAGGAAGAGGGCCAGAACAAATTACTTCTGCTGACATTGAATTTGCGAGTTCACACACCTCTTTAATGTTAATTTTAGTGATCTCCGACTGGCGAAGTCGAACATCATTTGTGCCGACGTGGATAATGATTTTAGAATATTTACGTTTAGCATTAGCCAGCACTTTTAAATTTGCTTTGATGTCAGGTGCTCTGGCCCCCGGCAAACATGTGACTATGGTGGCTGGTGTCTCTATTTTCACGTTCCGTGTAATAGAATCGCCAATAACTAGGGCACTTTCAACAGGATTCTCAGTGGGTGCGTCACTGAGTGGGGAGAACCTGTTTGATGTTCTAATCGGAACGGAAGAGTGGTGTTTGTTCTTGCCATTATGCCGTCTCACAGTCACCCAGTTAGCCTGCTGTGTAGTCACCTCTATAAGCAGCACAAGTGTTGACTTTGGCAAGGCCACTTTCCCTTCAGAGTCTCTGATAATTCCCTGTTTGTCTGGCTGACAGCCTTTTGAGGCCCAATATTGTAAGTCAGCCTTTGTAGTATTTTTTTTTTTTTTTTTTTAGCAGCCTATTTAGCAGCTGCATCAGCCAATTGATTACTTACTTCCTCTGAATCTCCTGCTGCATGTCCCCTCACCTTGACTATGGCCACTAATGTTTTTTTCTGTTTTTTACCTCTTCGTCAGGGAGTCTAACAACAGATCGGCCCTACAAGCAGTTTCAGTTTCAATTGTTTTCAAACAATCATGTACCTCATCATTGCTGTCAGTGGTTTGGTCGGCAGTACCAAGCAACTCTCTAAGATTATGTAAAATTGCATTTACCTGGTGTGAGGTGTGTAACGTCAGTGGATGTGAGAGGACTGTTTTTTCAGCATTTCATACCATCAGGGCAGCAGCAACCACTGCTCGAAGGCAGACCTTATGTAATGTTGTCTAATGTTTTGGAAAAATACACCAAAGGGTGATAACTTGTACCGTGTTCCTGCTGGGCCAGTATCCCCGCTGCAATGCCCCTGCTCTCGTGCACGTAAAGGTGGAAGTCTTTTTTGTAGTCAGGAAGGCCCAATGCATCTATTTCAACAGTCCACTTTATTGCTTGTTGTGGTGAGTCTTTGGTGTCAATGTCCTTCTGAGATAATGTGTCCCAGATAAGAGACTTGTGGTCTCACCCACTGCACTTTCTTTCTTGAAGCTTTAAACCCTGCCTCTGCACAATGATGAAGGCCTGTTCACAGTCCTTTGCTGTCGTGGCTGAGATGAGCAGGTCATCTGCATACTGTAGTAAACACGTAGTTGGTGGGAGCTTGATGTTACTGAGGGTTTTGTGCACGATCGCAGAGAACACAGCAGGCGAGTCAACGTAGCCCTGAGGAAGACGTGTCCATGTAAATTGTTGTTGTTTGTTGTTTGTACGTAAACGAAAATAATGGCTGCACCTCTTCAGATATCAGTATGCTGAAAAAAATCAGAAAATATATCAAGGACAGTATAGAATTTATGTGTAGGTGGTATTGAATTTATTATAGTTACCACATCCGGTACCACTGGTGAAAGCGGTATGATCAGATCATTGATCTTCCTCAACCCTTGTGTCAGTCACCAACTTTGTCCATCTACTTGGAGAATAGGATTAACAGGTGTGTTATATGGAGAATGTGTGTTAATAATAATGCCATGTTTCAACAAATTTTCAATCACAGATTCAATGCCCTTCTCTTTCTCTGGAGAGAGAGGGTATTGTATTACATAGACCAGTGTTTTTGTTTTCAGTAACGCAGTGTACAGCTTATCATTGATGAAAACTTGTGCTTAGCCCACAGTTTTGGATTTACTCGTTTCAGTGACACTATCTCTTCCCCCTCACTCTCAGCTTCACTCAGCATGTAATCAGCAGGATGAGGGTGTGGCTTAGTGGACACCATCAGCACAGAAGGGAAGAAAAGAGAAACATCATCATCAAAATCATTTTCATAAAATGTTGACCATCACTTGTGACCACAGGCAATATATTTTTACCATCTACATTCAATTCCAAATTTGGCAAATTTCAGTTTTGTTATTTTTATATTTTAGAGTGATTATAAAAAGTACTTGGGGTTCCTTCACTCCTTAGGCATCTAATCTCTTAGGCAGACTGGGGAGTCCATTCTGTTTGGTATTTGTTACTCTTGGTTGGAGTTGTAATTCTCCTTTTTTTTCTGTCTCTCCCTGTTTGTGTCTTTGATCATCATATTTTCATTTCCTGCACTCTTTTGCCCAATGACCAGGTTTGCCACAATAATGACATTTCCCTCGCCTTCGTGTCCCTTTTCCAGTCATTTTATCATTTTCTGTTTTAAGTTCAAGTTCAAGTTCAATTTTATTTGTATAGCACATTTCCAACAGCCCCCAGGCTGACCAAAGTGCTTTACAGAAGAGCAAGAATATCACACATACATAAAAATAAACCAGAAGAAAATATAAAACCACCTATTTAAAAGTTTAACATATCACAGTAATCAGTACACTAAGGAAAATAAAAAAGTTTTTAGCAAGGACTTAAAAATAGGCAAGGAAGGGGCCAGCCTAATCTCTAAAGGTAGAGTATTCCAAAGTCGTGGCCCTGTCACCGCAAATGCACGCTCACCTCTGCGCTTCAGTCTAGCGCGTAGAACGACCAACAAAGCCTGATCACAAGAACGGAGGCTTCTGGGTGGAGTATAGGAGTGGAGGAGTTCAGATAAATAAACAGGAGCTTTGTTATGTAGGGATTTGTAAACGAAGAGAAGAATTTTAAAGTCTATTCTCTGAAGGACACTGATCAATTATCTCTGTCTCTGTCACATCATCCCCCCAAAGTTCTGAGGAGTATTACTCTAAAATCTGGACCCATCAGTTGTGCGTAACGGGTATGACTTTTCAGAATCTGCACAAATTTCTCTTGATAAGAGGGAGAAGGCAGATTGTCACATGCTCTCGATGTCACTTGCCTTAGCAGGGCGTATGGAAATTTGATTTCCCTGTCTCACAAACATAAAAGCAGGCTTTGATTTTTGTTCACCTTTTGTCTTCTTGCAGTCTGCCCATTTAGCTGTGGCCCCCCCCGCCACACACTGTTGTGTCTCTCTACATTCTGGCAGGGTGGGATATAATTTTGGTGGAATGAAAGTTTTTTTCAATTCCTCCTTATATTGACAAATATTTGAAGGGGATGCTGGAGCATAGGACTGGTATGGGTACCCCTTTTTTCCTTTTTTTAATTTTGGCCTCTCTGGACCTTTATCCCAATATGTTTTCATTTCTTTCCATTTACTGTACGACTTTTTCATGTACTTATCGTTCCACTCTGGGTCTCCCCAGCCCCCATTAATCATCGAATTTGCACTTTCCATATCCCCTGGCTTAAAAGAACCTTCTTTAGGGAAAGGATCCAATTGTATTTTTCCTTGAGTCCACCCCTCTAAATTTGATAAATAGGGTTCAGTCCAATATCCACAATTATTTCTAAACATCCAATTTCGGGGTGTCTCATCATGTATTGGTCTTGATATCTTTTGACCCATCCTTCACCTAATTTGATTTTTTAATTTGCCACACCACACCAAAGGGGTCTCTTTATAATTATTTAATTATATTTTTTCAGCCAATTTTATTAATTCATCAACTTCAATTATAATTATGCCAATTTTATTAATTCGTCAACCGGAATATTCCCATCAACACTTTGTTTTCCATCAGAGCGGATCTGCACGGATCTTCCTCGCACGGAGGGATTACCAAAATATTTGCCAGGTAGCTGTGCGTTTAAACAGTACCCTTCCTGGACTAACTCTTAGAGCTGCATCCAAGGATAACACTACCTATTATGGGATGAGTTCAATCAATCCTACCACCACAGGAAATTATTAAAAAACAACTTACCTGTGATGAAGGATGACCTCTCAGTCCCCCAGTCCCGTGTTTCTTGGGAATATCGCGGGACGAGCCCCCAAACTGTTACATCAAAATCTCAATAATAGGTAGAATATTTGTAGTCTAAGTCATCAGTTTAGAAACAGGCACCTCAACCCCTGTGATGTGTGGCAGCAGCAGCACGAGATCTCGGGAGAATGACCAAGCAGACATAGATCAAGTGTGGTACAAAGCATTCTCAGATTTGTTCAGGAAGAAGGGTCATATTTATAGACATAGGTCAAACAACAATCTCCATGATGGCTTGAGCATCCAATCATATGACTTAACCCTCAGGGGTCTGAGGATTTTTGGGACCCTGGAGAAGTTTTGACATGCCCTGACATTTGTGCTTTTTTCAGTTGTTCATAAACATATTAATGGAAAAAGTGTCATTACACTGTATTCAGCACAAACTAGGCTACAATAATATGTGAGGAACATGTATGTACATGTTTGTGTTTTTGAAGGAATAACGTTTATGCATGGTTATTGAAAAAACAAAAAACTTAAGTCACTGAAATAAAGCCAAAAAATATATATTAAATCTTTGTTCACAAGACTTCTGGGTATTTGAGGTTGTAGACTAGAGTTTTTGCTTCAAAATGAGGTAAAAATTATGCTGCCTGCTTGTTCATATAAAACAATAGAGAGATTTAAATTTTCTAAAACATCTTTGGTCAAGAAACACAGTATGCGTGGAGGCGTGAATCATGAATAATGGGTGATTCTCACCTGAGAAGACAAAAGAATCGCCTAAAGAGCTCTAATGACCTGCATAAATAATGAGCTCTTTCAGACAGGTAGGCTGTGAAAAAACCCTCTGTTGATCATGTCTCAAATCCTATCATGGTGTAAATCAAACATACAGAAAAAACAGCAATACTGTGAAATATTATTACAATTTAAAATAATGGTATTCTATTATATTCTTTAAAATATAATGTATTTCTGTGATGCAAAGTGTCTGAACAGTTATGTTACCTCTATGGCATTTCATATAGGCTTTTAGCTTAAAAGCATGCACATTTGGAGAAATATTGATGGATTCTCGTATGTTTGTCAATTTTCTATACAGAGGAGTAATATTTATTCAGAATTTATTGTCATTACTATGAGTGCTGGATACTGTGTTTTCAATTCATACTTGCAGCCGGAGGGCGCTCTGCCCCTTTTGTCCACAAATGCCTGCTAAAGAAGAATAGGCAATCCAGGAACTAACCGAACTAACAGAGGCCAGAGATCGCTAACTATGGCTATTCAAAACACTTTTCAAGACAATAAATACACGATTGAGATGATGTATGCATGTATTGACTGAATTTGCGTCTGAATAGCGCTCCCTCCGTGGGCGTGGCCGCATTAGCGGATAATGAGCTGAATCATGGACTTCTGACATGGCTCTCTTTTCATACAGATTACATAAACACAGAATATTTGTTTTCAATTTGACTTACACGATTTAAAACCTGACATTTCAACGTTTTTTTAGACACAAGTCTAATTTTTTTGTGCTTAGTATTCACTAAGTTACAGTTAATTTTCTGAGAACTATCAGATTGGACTTCGTTCAGAGGGAGACAAGAGATCACGCATCATGTTAGTTTTCTTTATTTTACAAAAAAAACAACATTTTGTTGTTACTCTGAGTGTACACAAATAAAAGAAGATATTCCACAGATTAATGATGGTGTATAACTCTTAATTGTATGTGCAACATTGACAGAGTATTTTGAGTCTCTTTCACACTGGTTAGAAAAAAAACGCGGTGATCACGCCGGCGTGACCGCTGACCCGAGGGAGTTAAGAATCAAACTTTACCATGTATGGCATTTCAAGAAATATAATAACAAATATAGCTGCAAGCAGCAATTACGGGGCCAAGCACAAAAACGGCACAAGAAGCCAGCCAACATGGCTGTGAGCATCAGACCAACTACAACTGTGAGCAATTAAAGACCTATTAAGATCATTTTAGGCAAAAGAGCTGAAAAATGATCAAAAATGAGGATTTACTGGTTCATCACTTTCGACCAATAGGTGGCGATGTGACCAAATTAATGTGGTATGGTCAGAGTGAGGTGACAATGACACTTGCAAAGTTTTGTGTCAATATGTCAAAGCAGTGCAGAGATACAACTTCAAGAGTCGTTTTTGCATAATGACTCAAATTCTTTGCTCCGGTATACGAAAACGGTTTGACGTGTCGACTTGAAATCCATAACTTTTTGTCGGCATGGTCTGAAGATGATACGGTTAGATTTTGGTGAAAATCGGAGCAACGGTCTAGGAGGAGTTTGAAAAAGTAGGTTTTTAAAGAAAAACAATACGGTGGACAGGAAGTTCAGCCAACTATGGCAAATTTCATATCTATGTTCTCAGCATGACCCAAGGAATCTACTGAGACAAGTTTCATTACAATCGGTTAATATAGTCAAAAGTTATTAGCATTTTTGTATATTTTGTTATAAATTTTGACCACAAGGTGGCGCTGGTCCGAAACCTCTCAGACTCCTTCAGGGCATTGTCTTGATGACCCATACCGAGTTTTGTATCGATACACTAATGCATTCGTAAAATATAGCATTTTAGCACAAAATTCAAAATGGCCGACGGCCAAAATGTCCGATATGGGAAAATGGGGGATCATTCGACTCAGCATGATGCCCCGAATCCAACGAGACCAAATTTATGATTTTTGGACAAACCCATCAGAAGTTATAAGCCAAAAAATCCATTTTTCATATCTCCGCACCAGTAGGTGGCGCTGCACCGAAACACTGCATGTTGTCTCAGGTCATGCTTGTGATGACAGGTACCAAGTTTGGTCTGAATACGATAAAGCGTTGCAGAGATACAGCCTTAAGTCTATTTTCGCAAGCGCTTCGTAAAATTAGTTTGCATGTTTTTCGAAAACGGTTTGAGGAATTGACTTGAATTCCATAATTTTTTGTCGGCATGGTCTGAAGATGATCTGGTTCAATTTTCTTGAAAATCGGAGTAAGGGCCTAGGAGGAGTTCGAAAAAGTAGGTTTTTCAGAAAATTCAAAATGGCGGAAACATTTTCATGACGGAAAATGACGTCATAGGGTGCAATCGATTCGTCTCGAGCCAAGGAATCGGAGGAAATTTGTTTCTAGCCCTCACGGTTCACGGAAATAAGAAATTATTTAACAAACCCGCACCTTCACAAAATGCGTGGATGCAGCTCTGGATCCTCTGAGACTCCAGGGCATTCGCGTGTTGAATTATATCAACGATTGGTTGAATTTAGCTTAATTTGAGCACATGGCGGTCCAACATCGAGATGTTGTTCTGTCTCACATGAGAGGTTAGGGCTGAGACTTAATGCCAAGAAGAATGTGCTTCTTCCAGCTTAAACTACCAACTATCTAGGGGAAGTCTGGGATTCCATCACGATGTAGGCATGTCTGTCTCCTCCTGCTCTGGTGAATTCCATTCTCTCGGCCGTGAATGGGGTAAAATTAGGCCAGTCACGCACTGTAAAACAGTTTCAGAGACTGTTGGGTCTGATGGCAGCTGCGTCCAACGTGATACCTTTTGGCCTGCTGCACATGAGACCCTTACAGTGGTGGCTCAGGACCAAGGGGTTTTCTCCAAGGGGAAATCCTTTCCGCATGATCAAGGTCACGCGGTGATGCCTTTGTGCCTTATTCATGTGGAAGAAGCCTTAGTTCCTGTCCCAGGGTCCTGTGTTGGGGGCTCCTTGTCGTCGCGTAATGCTAACGACGGATGCGTTTCTCACAGGCTGGGGGGCGATCATGAGTGGTCGCTCGGCTCAGGGTCTTTGGGAGGACCATCATCATTCCTGGCACATAAATCGGCTGGAAATGATGGCGGTATTTCGAGCACTCAAATACTTCCTCCCAGACCTGAGGGGCCACCATGTGTTGGTTCGCACAGACAACATGTCGGTGGTCTCTTATATCAACCATCAGGGGGGTCTGAGGTCTCGCCAGTTGTGCAGATTAGCCCATCGGATCCTTCTGTGGGCCCAGGGGAAGCTCCTCTCCCTGAGAGCAGCACTTATCCCGGGGCATCAAAATGTGGGGGCAGACATCCTGTTGAGGCAGGGGCCGAGGCCCAGGGAATGGAGTCTCCATCCTGAGGTGGTGGAGCTCATTTGAGAAAACTTCGGTTGTGCAGAAGTTGACCTATTTGCATCGAAAGAACATCTCTTTGCCCACTTTGGTGCTTTCTGACTCATCCAGCCCCTCTGGGGTTGGATGCCATGGTGCAGACGTGGCCGAGGTTACGTCTGTACACATTTTCCCCGATCACTCTGTTCCCAGGAGTTCTGGAGAGGGTTCGCCGAGACAGTGTCCATCTCATACCGATAGCCCCGTTCCGGCCAACCCGAGTTTGATTGGCAGACCTAGTGTCTCTTCTAGACGGCTCCCCCATGGAGATCCCCATCAGACAGGACCTTCTGTCTCAAGTGGAGCTGTGGAAACTCTGGGCCTGGCCTCTGAGGGGGCTAGGCTCATAGAATCCGGTCTCCCAACTGAGGTTGTCGAGACCATACTCCACTCCAGAGCTCCTTCCATGAGAAAGCTATACACACATATAAATGGAAGTTGTTTTCTACTTGCTGTAGACAACGTCAGCTGGACCTGTTCCACTCTTCTATCAGTCTTGTGCTGCAATTTCTCAAAGTATAAATCTTGAATGGTTTATCTCCTTCTACCTTGAAGGCTTATATAGCGGCTATTTCTGTGGAAGAGACCCCCTATTTATACGCTTTCTCTGTGGTACCCAGAGGCTGAGGCCTTCTATGCGTACAAAACTCCGGCCTGGGACTTGGCTATTGTGTTGGAACGGTTAGCTGAGGCTCCCTTTGAACCATTAGAGGAGGTGTCTGGGAGATTCCTCTCTCTTAAAACTGTCCTCCTGTTGGCAATTTCATCTCTCAAAAGACTGTCCTCCTGTTGGCAATTTCATCTCTCAAAAGACTGTCCTCCTGTTGGCAATTTCATCTCTCAAAAGAATTGGAGATCTTCAAGCACTTTCAGTTGCTCCCTCATGTTTGGAATTTGCGCCTGGTATGTTCAGGGCTTTCCTTCATCCTAGAGCTGGTTATATACCCAAGGTCCCCACCAACGTCCTAGGACCGATTGTACCGCAGGCCTTTTGTCCTCCTCCTTTGATTAATCTGGATCAGGAAGAATGAGCAAGTGGGTGATCGAGGCCATCTCTCTTGCTTATGAGTCATCCGGGCAGCCTTCACCTTTGGCTGTCCGGGCACACTCAACTAGGGGTATGACTGCCTCAAAGGCTTTGATCTCCCTCAATGAGATATGTGATGCGGCTGGGTGGTCCTCTCAACATACCTTCATTAGGTTTTATAACCTTGATTTGGGCTCCACTCCAGGGTCCTCGGTGCTCTCGTCATAAGATAACAGACAGGCACTTGGTCTTATGGCCTAGTTGGGATAGGGTTCCCAACGCAGCGTCGATGTTCCCATGAAAGGGAATGTCTCGGGTTATGTCTGTAACCCTGGTTCCCTGAATAGGGAACAAGACACTGCGTTGCTTAGCCATACTCCCTGTACGCCTGTGAGCGTCTGCTTCATCCATATCAGAAGCTGGCGTTTTTTGTTCTCAGGAGTGCTTTATAGTTTCCTGGTCCGTGACGTCACCCGTTCTGACGTACCGTCACACTATTAGTTCAATTTCACAAGTGCTTCAAGACGTAATCACGCAGAGGTGATCCCAAAGCGATACAACGCAGCGTCTCGTTCCCTATTCAGGGAACCAGGGTTACAGACGTAACCCGAGACGTTTTGTCACGTGTAATCTTCCCTGTTTGTTTTGTATTGAATTGGCACGTGTTCTAGTTCTGTTCTGTTTTCTGGTTTTCAGTTAGCTTCTATGGTTTCTCATTGATTTTATCATGCACACCTGTCATTCATATCGTTGTCATTCACAGCCACTGCCCTTACTTCACGATTCCCAGGCATGGCGAGGACAGCAGATTACCTGTTTATTTGGACACTTTTCCCCCTTTTTGGACACAGTTTGTTTATTTTCTGTTAAACACCTCTCCGGGGCCTGGCCCCATACCCACTGTGTCTGTCATACAACGGCCAAAAATATCTTTGTATTTTAATAAAAAATATTTTGAAAGCAACATATAAATTAGATTTATTTCATTATATAATTTTGAATATTTTACCATTGCCCAGTTCTTTTGTGGAGGACTTTCTGACTTTCTTGTAAACAGCTCAGGATAGATTTCTGCCAACTAGTCTCATGGCATTTAAGATCAGGTAGTTGGCTCAAAACAACCTGGCATAAGCAAAGATGCCAATAAAATTTTATTGATATGACAGACACTATAGCAAATTAGCTCAAAGGGAAATATGAATAATTCATTATAACTTATAATTAGCTATAAACATTTGACATACATATTTGAATCTGGAGGCAGTATTGGATAGTATTCCTAGTTGACCAGTAGTCGTTCATTAAAGCCATTAGTCGACTAATCGCCCATTTATTATATTAATTTAATTACTCCAGGAAATATGGGTAAAAAAAATAGTTTGAGTTCAATGAAGAGCAATGAACAATGAACATTGTTCTACATTGTAGAGAAATACTAAACCATAATAATAAGCGATAAAAATATAAATTAAGAACTTTTAAGCAAATAAAGCACACGCATAAAACAAACCCGGTTTGTGTCGGGGGGAAAAAAACGCAAGAAGGTTTGCTGAATATTCATAATTTATTAATAAAAGTATAACATACACAGCACACACATCACAACTTATGAACTTGCTAACAATAATTAAACATACCGTTTGGTATAAAAATACGAATAAATATATCGCAAAATGCAACGCTTTAATAGTAGGCCTGTGAGGGACCCAGCAATAAAAAAATAATAGGGCATAGAAAAAAACAAGTTTCCCAAAAAAATATTCTTTTAATGAATCAAAAGAAGCATTTACCAAAATAGAGAAAAATCAAAAAATTAATCAAACAACTGATTTAGGCCTAATAAAAGAGGTCAACAGAACAAAACTGAACTCAAATAACTGAAGCCATGACAAACTGAACTGACCTAACCTAACTAATGAAACAATGGAGACACATTTATACAATTGGACTAGTCCACATTACACACAAGAGGGGAAACAAGATTACAAAGTACAATAACAAAGCAAACAAACTAAGTGATTGAAAATAAAGATTAAATATAAATCTTGTCAAGAAAACTAAACCAAAATACAATTAAGAAATGAAAAATTAGAAAGAAATGCCAACATCAACAACTCAATCACCCCTATAATTCATCAGTCCATTGGTACCGGCCAGCGGAAGCAGCATGTCGATCCTTTAGACAGATGGACCCCGCGACAGAAGTTCGGAATTCTCAGTGCCCAAGGAAGTCGACCGGAAGTTGAAGTCGGCCGCGTGCCGCCATCTTGTAGCAGAACTTCACTTGCGTTAGCATCCCATTGACTCCCATTCATTTTGGCGTCACTTTGACAGCGAATAACTTTACATCTGAGGCGTTTAAAGACTCCATTTGTCCATTATTTATTTCTAAAGATACACGACAATGTATAAAGGGCTCCATTACCTTCTATGTTACATTATGGCCCCATAGAAACAGTTTTTGTAAAAATAGGCTAACGATTGCGTCATAACCACTCGACTCTCTGTCGCACAGTAGAGAAATTACCGTACAGACAGGAGGAGAAGCTCGCAGGCAATAGTATGCATTAACTTAATATGGGCGTACTGGCGTTACATTTTAAAATACTATACAAAATAATTAATCAGAATACTTACTCCTGCTCACTCACGCCAAAGAACTCCCCGCTCAAGCTCGCCGTCTCTGCAAGATTAACGATGGCAGTTTTCACGCACAGCTACTAGAAGATTTACATCTGTCAGACAGGTTGCTGATGTCATCAAGCTTAGTTTGAGTCTGCGCGTCAGAAACGGAAGTGCTAAAAATCGCTAAAAATGGGCTTCACTTGTCTCAATTGAGTTCCAATGGGGTCGCTGTGTCCATTTCTTTTACTGTCTATGGGAATTCTCCGCACAGCCCCACACGATGGTAACTTAAAAGAAAGCAATATTAACAGATATATACAGCATAGTAAACTAAATTGTGTGCACTCCAACTAGTTAACATGTACTGATATTTAATAAAGTATTCTGAATGGAAAGTAAACCGAATCTGTGTCTTATTACTGAATATATGGAAAAGGATACACAATTCATAAAATAAATGTATCGAACGATCAAAAAAAAAAAAATTTTTTAAATAATTAATGCTTGCACATGGGTGTTACCGCTCACTGATGTGTGGCCGCATCGTGGGCCATCACAAGGCCTATTATTAATACAAAAATAAACGGTCCTATTAAGTCACAAGAAAACTTTTTCTTTTGTACAAACAACGCAAACAAAATAAATAGTCAAAAACAGCCTTTCCTAAATAAATATTTTTAAAATGTAAGACAAATAAATAAATAAAAAAATGAAACAAAACGAATATACAGCAAACTGAAAAAGTTTAAGAGAAATAATGCTGCAAACTGCAAACACAATCAGTCCAAAGAACGAGCCTTCGAAAGAAACATTGAATAAAAAATAAAAAAATAAAAAATCAGTTTCAGTCAGAAGTTCCCAAATTAAATATAGTATATATTATATATAAAAACAAGTCAAGTCAAGTCACCTTTATTTATATAGCACTTTTTACAATGTAGATTGTGTCAAAGCAGCTTTACAGTGATAACTAGTATATAATTTTGGCTGCACAGCAGCTCTTAAAGAAAATGGTGTTAATGCAGGCAGATCAAAGCACTGTTGAACATCAAATGTCAAGTTTCCCCAACTAAGCAAGCCAAAGGCGACAGCGGCAAAGAACCCAAACTCCAACAGGGGCCAGTTCTCCTCTGGCGAATAGTGCTTTGTTACGATTCAGGTAGCTACCATAAGTCCGATGGGATCGTAACATTCAAAGTATTTATTCCAGTTCCATCCAGTTGAGGATCGTATTCATCATGCCAGTATGGATGGTTTGTTGAGAAAATGTGCCACTGGCTGTCGTGTCAATGAGGCCTTCACAGGGGATGATCTAGTTGACTCAATCTCTGCTGATACTTCAGGGCTGCATTGTGGTCGTGTCAAGGCGCAGGTCCTCGATCTCACTTGGATACAGCCCGGATCCGGTTGACTACTGTAAACCTCGGGATAAACAGAGAGACTAATATTAGCGTAGATGCCATTCTTCTTCTGATGTAACGAGTACATCTAGTGTTATAGGAAGTGTTCCCGGTTCCGGCTGACCTAATTTATGCAGCCTAACAATCCTTTAATGGATTTGAAAATATAAATTGATAATGTGTTATGTGTATGCCAGGTTAAAGAGATGCATTTTTAGTCTAGATTTAAACTGACAGAGTGTGTCCGATTCCCGAACAATGCTAGGAAGATTGTTCCAGAGTTTAGGTGCCAAATAGGAGAAGGATCTACCGCCTGCAGTTGATTTTGATATTCTAGGTATTATCATGTTTTGTTTTTTGACCTGTTGTGTAATAATGCACGTTTGCAGTCATGTGGATATTTGGGAACAATTGCATTTTTGCTCTTTATCATCATTAAATACAAGAACTCACACAAGGTATGTTTTTGTACCGGAGAAAGTCTTAAATCGAAATTAATTCATTATCTGTGTCTATATTTGTTCTTCATGCGAGTAAGTGCTAAATCCCCACTTTTACAAAGGTGCATTGTCGAGAACGACAGTAATATAGCGCGATTTAAGGCAGCAGATTCGGCACGCAATCTATCATATGCATGCTGCTTGTGTGGATACAGTCATTTTTGACTGCAAATGATGAGGTAATTTGATTAAATGATTTACGACATTTTGGCAGTTAGAAATACATGCTCTATTTTAATATTATTTTAAGGTAGAGTTAAATGAACTACTCAGCATTTTGTTCGCATACCCCCTTTTGTCACCTCACGTACCCCAGTTTGGGAACCACTGATTTAGTGCTTTGTAAGTAATTAGCAAGATTTTAAAATCTATACGATGTTTAACAGGAAGCCAATGCAGTGTTGACAGAACTGGGCTAATATGGTCATACTTCATAGTTCTAGTAAGAACTCTAGCTGCTGCATTTTGTACGAGCTGTAGTTTATTTATCAAGTGAGCGGAACAACCACCCAGTAGAGCATTACAGTAATCTAGCCTTGAGGTCATGAACGCATGAACTAACTGTTCTGCATTTTTCATTGAGAACATATGTCGTAGTTTAGATATATTTTGAAAATGGAAGAATGCGGTTTTACAGATGCTAGAAACATGGCCTTCAAACGAAAGACTGGTATCAAAGAGCACACCCAGGTTCCTAACTGATGACGAAGACTTAACAGAGCAGCCATCAAGTGTTAGACAGTATTCTAGGTTATTACATGAAGTTTATGGTCCAAAAATTAGAATCTCTGTTTTTTCTGAATTTAGTAGTAGGAAATTACTGGTCATCCAATTTTTTATATCAGCTATGCATTCTGTTAATTTTGTGAATTGGTAAGTTTCGTCAAGGCACGAAGAAATATAGAGCTGAGTATCATCAGCGTAACAGTGAAAACTAATGTCATGCCTCCTAATGATATCTCCCAAGGGTAGCATGTACAGAGTGAAAAGCAACGGTCCTAGTGCTGAGCCTTGCGGTACTCCATATTGAACTTGTGATCGATATGACATCTCTTTGTTTACTACTACAAACTGATAACGGTCAGATAAGTATGATTTGAACCATGACAATGCAATTCCACTAATGCCAACATAATTTTCAAGTCTATTTAAAATAATGTTGTGATCGATAGTGTCAAATGCAGCACTAAGTTCCAATAACACTAATAGAGAGATACAACCACGATCTGATGATAAGAGCAAATCATTAGTAACTTCTAATGAGAGCAGTCTCAGTACTATGGTACAGTCTAAATGCTAATTGGAAATCCTCACAGATACTATTTCTTTCTAAAAAGGAACATAGTTGTGCCTTTTCTAATATTTTTGACAGAAAAGTGAGATTTGAGATCGGTCTGTAATTGACTTAATTCTCTAGGATCAAGTTGTTGTTTTTTAATAAGAGGTATAATAATAGCCAGCTTAAAACTTTTTGGTACGTATCCTAGTGATAAAGATGAATTAACGATATGAATCCTGCTCCTGCTCGATTGCTCCTGTCTGCCTCGCTGCCTCTGCTCGCTGCCTCGCTGCTGGTGGTTTGCGTCTCCGTATAGCTTTGTTTTTTCTTACTTTTATTGAATCTCTTACTTTTATTCATTGTTGCTTATATTATTATTATTGCCTACCATATTAATCTGATGTCGCTGGCTTGTAATCTTTGAATCTAAATCGCTGTTACAACGCGTTTGCATCTCGCTAGCTTGTTAACTTGTCATCAGTCTCGCGCGCTCCTCTTTCAACGCGTTCATCAAACAGCTGTGGTAACTCGGATCGGATCAGTCTACAAACACGGTGAGTCATGTCATCCTCTCCCACTGTTATTTCGTGTTCAGTTTGTCACATGTTCAGTATAGCTCTCTCTGTCAGCGACGAGGGATTTACATGTCATAAATGTAGGGAAATAGTCAGGCTGACAGAGAGAATCTCAGAATTAGAGACACGCATCCAAACTTTAATCGAGGATAGTAAGAATGCAGGGGCTTCAGATACTGTTTTGGATGCGACTAGCTTAGTGAACTCTGTACATTGTTCGGTTCCGGCTGTAGAGCCCGCACAGCAGGGCACTTGGGTAACGGTGAGGCGGCCTAGCTGCGGAAAACACTGCTCTTCCGTTCCAATAAGAAAATCAAACAGGTTCTCCCCACTCAGTGACGCACCCACTGAGAATCCTGTTGAAAGTGCCCTAGTTATTGGCGATTCTATTACACGGAACGTGAAAATAGAGACACCAGCCACCATAGTCACATGTTTGCCGGGAGCCAGAGCACATGACATCAAAGCAAATTTAAAAGTGCTGGCTAATGCTGTGCTGAACTAACTGTTCTGCATTTTTCATTGAGAACATATGTCGTAGTTTAGATATATTTTGAAAATGGAAGAATGCGGTTTTACAGATGCTAGAAACATGGCCTTCAAACGAAAGACTGGTATCAAAGAGCACACCCAGGTTCCTAACTGATGACGAAGACTTAACAGAGCAGCCATCAAGTGTTAGACAGTATTCTAGGTTATTACATGAAGTTTATGGTCCAAAAATTAGAATCTCTGTTTTTTCTGAATTTAGTAGTAGGAAATTACTGGTCATCCAATTTTTTATATCAGCTATGCATTCTGTTAATTTTGTGAATTGGTAAGTTTCGTCAAGGCACGAAGAAATATAGAGCTGAGTATCATCAGCGTAACAGTGAAAACTAATGTCATGCCTCCTAATGATATCTCCCAAGGGTAGCATGTACAGAGTGAAAAGCAACGGTCCTAGTGCTGAGCCTTGCGGTACTCCATATTGAACTTGTGATCGATATGACATCTCTTTGTTTACTACTACAAACTGATAACAAACTGCTATTCGTAAATTTTCTAAAATTATTATTCACGTCGGCACAAATGATGTTTGACTTCGCCAGTCGGAGATCACTAAAATTAACATTAAAGAGGTGTGTGAACTGGCAAGTACAATGTCAGGAGAAGTAATTTGCTCTGGTCCCCTTCCTGTTCATCGGAGTGATGAGATAGTTAGCAGATTATCATCACTTAATGGCTGGCTGTCTAAGTGGTATCCGCAGAATAATATAGGTTTCATAGACAATTGGAAAAGTTTTTGGGGCAGACCTGACCTGTTGAAAAGAGATGGTATTCATCCGTCCCGGGATGGTGCTGCTCTTCTCTCTAGTAATATGGCAAATAGTCTTAGAGCTGAAACATGACAAACTGGGGCCCAGGACAGGAAGCAGACAGACTGGCTAAACTGACCGTCTGCTGGCTGCCTCACGTTACAGAAGTCAGATAAATCCCAACACATAGAAACTCTTACACCTAGATATTATCACATAGAGACTGTGTCTGTACCCCGAATTAGTAAAAACAAAAAACTTCCAAACCCATTAAATAGTAAAAATTTAATTGATGTTCAACAAATAAAAAATAGAGATAATAATGATAAACAAATGATAAAGCTTGGGTTGTTAAATATTAGATCACTTTCTTCAAAAGCACTTATTGTAAATGATATTATCACAGACAATAATCTAGATGTGCTGTGTTTGACAGAAACCTGGCTAAAACCGGACGATTACGTTACTTTAAATGAGTCTAGTCCTCAAGGTTATGATTATCGACACAATCCTCGTCAGAAAGGCAAAGGGGGAGGTGTTGCTGTAATTTATAGTAATATTACAGTATCAGCCAGAAGTCTTTCAAATATAATTCCTTCGAAGTGATGGTGCTTTACGTAACGTAAGTTGACATTTGTGCTGGCTACTGTATACAGGCCACCAGGACACCATACAGACTTTATCAAAGAATTTGCCGATTTTCTATCAGAATTAGTACTAGCTGCAGATAAAGTCCTTGTTGTTGGTGATTTTAATATCCATGTAGATAATAAAAAAGACTCATTGGGATTGGCATTTACAGACATTCTAAACTCTATTGGTGTTAGACAACACGTGTCAGGACCCACTCATTGTCGTAATCATACTTTAGATCTAATATTGTCACATGGAATCGATATTGATGCCATTGAAATTCTGCAGCAGAGTGACGACATCTCAGATCATTATCTAGTCCTCGTGTATACTACATTTAGTCAAAGAGGCTAAACTGCCTCCCTGCCATAAATATGGTAGAACCATCACTTCTACCACTAAAGATTGCTTTATAAATAATCTTCCTAATTAGTTTCATCACCTTAGCATTCCAGACAGCTTAGAAGACTTCGATGTTGCAACAGAAACTATTGCCTCTGTCTTTTCCAGCACATTGACTCAGTTGCTCCTTTGCGTTAAAAAAGATTAAAATTAATCCAACGCCATGGTACAATGAACACACTCGGCCCCTAAAACAGCAGCTAGAAAAAGGAGCGCAGCTGGAAAAACAAAACTAGAAGTATTTCGCATTTCGTGGAGAGAGAGAACGATTGGTCGAAAGGCCTTAAAAGCTCTGCCTATTTTTTCAAACTTTAGAAGAAAAAAACACCCCAGGTATTTATTTGATACAGTGGCTAAATTAAAGAATAAAGCTTCAACTTCTGATGTTTCCAAAGAGCATAGCGGTAATGACTTTATGAACTTCTTTACTTGCAAGATTGATAATATTAGAGAGAAAATTATAACCATGCAACCATACAGTATTGTGTCAGACAGTGCATTGTAGTGTCCCTGAAAAAAAAATTCAATTCATTTTCTGCTTTAGGAGAGGAACAATTGTCTAAACTTGTTAAATCATCAAAATCAACAACATGTATGTTAGACCCTATACGACTAAGCTATTAAAGAGATTGCTTCCGGAGGTCATAGATCCTCTTCTTAATATTGTTAATTCATCTTTATCACTAGGATACGTACCAAAAACTTTTAAGCTGGCTGTTATTAAACCTCTTATTAAAAAACCACAACTTGATCCTAGAGAATTAGCCAATTACAGGCCGATTACAAATCTCACTTCTCTGTCAAAAATACTAGAAAATTCAGTTTCATCACAACTTTAGAAAGAAATAGTATCTGTGAGGATTTCCAGTCAGGATTTAGACCGTACCATAGTACTGAGACAGCTCTCATTAGAGTTACTAATGATTTGCTCTTCATCAGATGTGGTTGTATCTCTCTATTAGTGTTACTGGATCTTAGTGCTGCATTTGACACTATTGATCACAATATTCTTCTAAATAGACTCGAAACTATGTTGGCATTAGTGGAATTGCATTGGCATGGTTCAAATCATACTTATCTGACCGTTATCAGTTTGTAGTAGTAAACGAAGAGATGTCATATCAATCACAAGTTAAATATGGAGTACCGCAAGGCTCAGTACTAGGACCGTTGCTTTTCAGTCTGTACATGCTACCCTTGGGAGATATCATTAGGAAGCATGGCATTAGTTTTCATTGTTACGCTGATGATACTCAGCTCTATATTTCTTCACGCCCTGACGAAACTTACCAATTCGCTAAATTAACAGAATGTATAGCTGATATAAAAACTGGATGACCAGTAATTTCCTACTACTAAATTCAGAAAAAACAGAGATTCTAATTTTTGGACCGAAAACTACTTCACGCAATAACCTAGAATACTGTCTAACACTTGATGGCTGCTCTGTTAAGTCTTCGTCGTCAGTTAGGAACCTGGGTGTGCTCTTTGATACCAATCTTTCATTTGAAGGCCATGTTACTAGCATCTGCAAAACCGCATTCTTCCATCTTAAAAATATATCTAAACTACGACATACAGTACAGTCCAAAAGTTTGGAACCACTAAGATTTTTAATGTTTTTAAAAGAAGTTTTGTCTGCTCACCAAGGCTACATTTATTTAATTAAAAATACAGTAAAAAACAGTAATATTGTGAAATATTACTACAATTTAAAATAACTGTGTACTATTAAATATATTTGGCAAAGTAATTTTTCCTGTGATGCAAAGCTGAATTTTCAGCATCGTTACTCCAGTCTTCAGTGTCACATGATCCTTCAGAAATCATTCTAATATGCTGATTTGCTGCTCAATAAACATTTATGATTATTTTCAATGTTGAAAACAGTTGTGTACTTTTTTTTTCAGGATTCCTTGATGAATAGAAAGTTCAAAAGAACAGCATTTATCTGAAATACAAAGCTTCTGTAGCATTATACACTACCGTTCAAAGGTTTGGGGTCAGTAAGAATTTTTATTTTTTTTTTTTGAAAAGAAATTAAAGAAATGAATACTTTTATTCAGCAAGGATGCATGAAATCAATCAAAAGTGGCAGTAAAGACATTTATAATGTTACAAAAGATTAGATTTCAGATAAACACTGTTCTTTTGAACTATTGTACACAAATATTTTGTACAATTGTACACATTGAATGTTTCTTGAGCAGCAGATCAGCATATTAGAATGATTTCTGAAGGATCATGTGACACTGAAGACTGGAGTAATGATGCTGAAAATTCAGCTTTGCCATCACAGGAATAAATTACTTTGTGAAATATATTCAAATAGAAAACAGTTATTTTAAATTGTAATAATATTTCACAATATTACTGTTTTTACTGTATTTTTAATTAAATAAATGTAGCCTTGGTGAGCAGACGAAACTTCTTTTAAAAACATTAAAAATCTTAGTGGTTCCAAACTTTTGGACTGTACTGTATGCTCTCAGTGAAAAATGCAGAACAGTTAGTTCATGCGTTCATGACCTCAAGGCTAGATTACTGTAATGCTCTACTGGGTGGTTGTTCCACTCACTTGATAAATAAACTACAGCTCGTACAAAATGCAGCAGCTAGAGTTCTTACTAGAACTAGGAAGTATGACCATATTAGCCCAGTTCTGTCATCACTGCATTGGCTTCCTGTTAAACATCGTATAGATTTTAAAATCTTGCTAATTACTTACAAAGCACTAAATGGTTTAGCTCCCCAGTACCTGAGCGAGCTCTTAAATCATTATAATCCTTCATGTTTATTGCGATCTCAGAATTCAGGCCAGCTGATAATACCTAGAATATCAAAATCAACCGCAGGCGGTTTCCTATTTGGCACCCAAACTCTGGAACAATCTTCCTAGCATTGTTCGGGATGCAGACACACTCTGTCAGTTTAAATCTAGACTAAAAACACATCTCTTTAACCTGGCATACACATAACACATTATCAATTTATATTTTCAAATCCATTAAAGGATTATTAGGCTGCATAAATTAGGTCAGCCAGAACCGGGAACACTTCCTATAACACCAGATGTACTCGTTACATCAGAAAAAGAATGGCATCTACACTAATACTAGTCTTTCTGTTTATCCCAAGGTTTACCGTAGTCAACCGGATCCGGGCCGTTCCTTGCCGCTGTCGCCTTTGGCTTGCTTAGTTGGGGACACTTGACATTTGACTTGATATTTGATATTCAACAGTTTTCTTGACATTTATTCAACAGTGCTTTGATCTGCCTAACATACATGTTGTTGATTTTGATGATTTAACAAGTTTAGACAATTCTTCCTCTCCTAAAGCAGTGAATAAATTTAATTTTTCCTCAGGGACACTACAATGCACTATCTGACGCGATACTGTAGTAGACGGTTGCATGATTCTAATTTTCTCTCTAATATTGTCAATCTTGCAAGTAAAGAAGTTCATAAAGTCATTACTGCTGTGCTGTTTGGAAACATCAGAAGTTAAAGCTTTATTCATTTAGCCACTGTATCAAATAAATACCTAGGGTTGTTTATTTTCTTCTAAAAGATTTGAAAAATAGGCAGATCTAGCAGTTATTAAGGCCTTTCTGTAACTCGATCATTCTCCTTCTCCACGAAATGCGAAAAACTTCTAGTTTTGTTTTCTTCCAGCTCTGCTCCATTTTTCTGGCAGCTCCCTTTAGGGCCCGAGTGTGCTCGTTGTATCACGGTGTTAGATTAATTTTCTTAATCTTTTTTTAAGCGCAAAGGAGCAACTGAGTCTAATGTGCTGGAAAAGACAGAGGCAATAGTTTCTGTTGCAACATTGAGGTCTTCTAAGCTGTCTGGTATGCTAAGGCGATGAAACTGATCGGGAAGATTATTTATAAAGCGATCTTTAGTGGTAGAAGTGATTGTTCTACCATATTTATGGCAGGGAGGCAGTTTAGCTGCCTTGACTAAATGTAGTATACACAAGACTAGATAATGATCTGAGATGTCGTCACTCTGCTGCAGAATTTCAACGGCATCAATATCGATTCCATGTGACAATATGAGATCTAAAGTATGATTACGACAATGAGTGGGTCCTGACACGTGTTGTCTAACTCCAATAGAGTTTAGAATGTCTGTAAATGCCAATCCCAATGAGTCTTTTCAAGGACTTTATCCGCAGCTAGTACTAACTCCAATAGAAAATAAGCAAATTCTTTGATAAAGTCTGTATGGTGTAGCCAGTATACAGTATACAGTAGCCAGCACAAATGTCAACTTACATAATGTTACATAAAGCACCATCACTTCGAAGGAATTATATTTGAAAGACTTTTGACTAATACTGTAAATATTACTATAAATTACAGCAATACCTCCCCCTTTGCCTTTCTGATGAGGATTTTGTCAATAATCGTAACCTTGAGGGCTAGACTCATTTAAAATAATGTAATTGTCTGGTTTTAGCCAAGATTCTGTCAAACACAGCACATCTAGATTATTGTCTGTGATAATATCATTTACAATAAGTGCTTTTGAAGAAAGGGATCTAATATTTAACAACCCAAGCTTTATAATTTGTTTCTCAGTATTATCTCTATTTTTTATTTGTTGAACATCAATTAAATTTATACCCTTAAATGGGTTTGGAAGTTTTTTAATTTTTACTAATTCGGGGTACAGACACAGTCTCTATGTGATAATATTTAGGTGGAAGAGTTTCTGTGTTTTGGGAATATACTTCTGTAACGTGAGGCAGCTAGCAGACGGTCGGTTTAGCCAGTATGTCTGCTTCCTGACCTGGGACCTAGTTTGTCATGTTTCAGCTCTAAGACTATGTGCCATACTACTAGAGAGAGGAGCAGCACCATCCCGGGAGGGATGAATACCATCTCTTTTCAACAGGTCAGGTCTGCCCCAAAAACTGTTCCAATTGTCTATGAAACCTATATTATTCTGCGGACACCACTTAGACAGCCAGCCATTGAGTGATGATTATCTGCTAACTATCTCACCACTCCGACGAACAGGAAGAGGGCCAGAGCAAATTACTTTTTCTGACATTGTACTTGCGAGTTCACACATCTCTTTAATGTTAATTTTAGTGATCTCCGACTGGCGAAGTCGAACATCATTAGTGCCAACCTGAATAATAATTTTAGAGTATTTACAATTAGCATTAGCCAGCACTTTTAAATTTGCTTTGATGTCATGTGCTCTGGCTCCCGGCAAACATGCGACTATGGTGGCTGGAGTCTCTATTTTCATGTTCCGTGTAATAGAATCAGCAATAACTAGGGTACTTTCAACAGGATTCTCAGTGGGTGCATCACTGAGTGGGGAGAACCTGTTTGATGTTCTTATTGGATTGGAAGAGTGGTGTTTTCCGTGGCTAGGCCGCCTCACCGTTACCCAATTGCCCTGCTACGTGGACTCTATAGCCGAAACCGAACAATGTTCGGTAAGTTCATTAAGCTAGTCGCTTTCAAAACAGTACCTGAAGCCCTTGCATTCTTACTATCCTCGATTAAGGTTTGGATGCATGTCTCTAATTCTGAGATTTTCTCTGTCAGTCTATTTCCCTACATTTATGACATGTAAATCCCTCGTCGCTGACAGAGAAAGCTATGCTGAACATGTGACAAACAGAGTACGATACAATACTAGGAGAGGATGACATGACTCACCGTGTTTGTAGACTGATCCGACTTACCACAGCTGTTTGATGAACGCGTAGAAAAAGAAAAAGGAGCGTGCGAGAGACTGATGACAATTTAACAAGCTAGTGAGATGCAAACGCGTTGTAATAGCGATTTAGATTTAAAGATTAAAAGCTAGCAAACCACTCTGAGCAGCGAGGGAGACAGGAGAGCAATATTTATCAGAAACAATATTTATCAGCAAACTGAAACACTACAACAATTATGGACAATTATGACTAACTGTCACTATAAAGCCTTCAAATGAAACATCTAATGAAAAATTAAAAGTCATTTTTAAAAGACGAATTCTTTAGCTCAAGGAATTGAATCATTTGTTTGAAACCCTCACCACTGACGATGTTGACTGGTCTCATGTCAAGTGCACTGAAGTCAGCTATTTTGTCCATAATGTCTCTTTTTTCATTTCTCGCTAAGACGTTTCATGTCAAGAGTTTGATGAGTCAGCGCCGGCCGAGAAGTTGAAGCTAACGACGCGTCATCTTCGCAGTAGTATAGTGGATGAGCCTAAAGAAATGCACATTAAGTTAAACATGTCAGTATGATTTAACGTCTTCCACACTCTGCATGAATACTCGGATAAGCACGTAATATACTGGCGCACATTAAAGGATTAGTTCACTTCTGAATGAAAATTTCCTGATAATTTACTCACCCCCGTGTCATCCAAGATGTTCATGTCTTTCTTTCTTCAGTCGAAAAGAAATTAAGGTTTTTGATGAAAACATTCTAGGATTATTTTCCTTATAGTGGACTTCAATGGTCTCCAAACGGTTGAAGGTCAAAATTAATTTTAGTGCAGCTTCAAAGGGCTTTAAACGATACCAGACGAGGAATAAGGGTCTTATCTAGCGAAACAATCGGTCATTTTCTTAAAAAAAAAAATACAACTGTATATGCTTTATAAACACAAATGATCGCCTTGCAAATGCTTCCACCTTTCCGCTTTCCATATTCTTCAAAAATCTTATGCTGTATGTCCTACGCCTTCACTGTTCTACTTATGGAAAAAACGGAACTGGCGCCACGTTCGTTCCGTAAGTTGAATAGAGAGACATTCTGGCCCTGTCCCAAATGGCACCCTAAACACTCATGGCCTTCCTACGAGCCCACACTTTCACGATGTAACGTCGCTTTGAATGTTGGGAAGAAGTCTGCTGCGGAGCTTGCACCAGTGTGGGCTCAGCAAAAGTGCGCATCGAGGGCACATATCGGCCACAAAGGGGGGCGCTCGCGAGCACCCTTCTGAAGCCTAAAATTGACAAATGGGACACCCTACGGTCTCGTGGACTTAACGGACACGCACCCGGCAGCCATTGTAAGTTCACAAGACCGAAAGTGCATAGAAGTGTGCCATTTGGGACAGGGTCACAGCGTAAGCTTTTTGAAAAATACGGAAAGTGGAAGCACTTGCAAGGCGATCATTTGTGTTTATAAAGCATATACATTTGTATTTTTTTTTTTAGAAAATGACCGATCGTTTCGCTAGATAAGTCCCTTATTCCTCGTCTGGTATCGTTTAAAGCCCTTTGAAGCTGCACTGAAACTGTAATTTTGACTTTCAACTGTTTGGAGACCATTGAAGTCCACTATAAGGAGAATAATCCTGGAATGTTTCATCAAAAACCTGGACATGAACATCTTGGATAACATGGGGGTGAGTAAATTATCAGGAAAATTTTATTTGAAAGTGGACCAATCCTTTAACATTAAAATGAGTGGCATTAAAATATTAAATGGCTAATGCCTACCTCTACTTCTACCATGTTTTAAATGATACAGTATGACATGTTCAATGTCGACAAATGGTAGACAAATGTTTGCCTGCAGATTTTGCAGACAACTTTTTTGGGGTCATCCTTTATCCTTTCAAAATGATCCCACACTTTCAATTTTCTTCCCGACATGATTATTTACAGGTGGATCAGCCAGGCCTGCTGTGGTAACAAACTCCTTGTCGCTAATTGCGTGACAGCGCCACTTCCTGTGGAAACTTTTTTTTTTTTGCGTGACTAACTAATCAATGAAAATGTAGTCGACCAAGCCTGTTCTTGTCGACTATTGATTAGTTGAGTATTAGGGGGCAGCCCTAGTATTGGATGAAAGTCTTGGTGGTTTAGTAGTTTGTTGGTGGTGAAGTTACAGTTTCAGTTGCAGGTTCTTTCTGGTTTAGTGAAGAATGATAAACTTCAGCGATGTTAGTCTGACTCTGTGGTTGTCAGGAGAGTACTCTCTCCCGGGTTGAAAGTTACAACATGGCTTGTTGTGGTTGAGGCTCTGTCGGTAGGGTAGAGCCAAATGTCTCCACTTCTCCCTAACTCTTTTTCCACAAACAACAACTGAGGTCACAAATATAGTGGCCTTTTAACTTCTGCAGAGGTCACACCTCTGAGTTTGGCTTGACTCATTTGCATGATCATAGTGGGCTGGCAGTTTTGTGGCCCTTTATTCTCTGATTAATATAACAAGCATGCATGTTATAAGGAGGGGGTATACACCAATATGTAGGAAATTAAACAATGATTATTTTGATATGAAACATGATACCAATAAGGTTACATTATGTAATAATTCTATCATAAAGCATGCATAAAACAGTACACAATGCAAGATAATATACAAAACAGTATTAATACACACAATATCCTGGGGATATGCATGTTCATTCACAGAAAGGTTTATCTATGAATTCATGGAGAGAAGTCCTTTTTATAGGCATTATGTGTCTGTCCTTAGTCTTTCCTATGTCTTGTGTTATTGCATGTGGTCAATTGCATGGAGAGACTGGTTTTGTATCAGTTTTTACTAAAGTCCTAAACATTCTGCTTTTGTGTGTCAACAGAATTTTCTCGACCGGTGTCCACGCTGGGTGAAATACATGATTGTCTGTATCAGAAGAGTGAGAGTGAGCAGTCGCAGTTTATTTCTGGAGATGAAGCTGATCCTGACCTCAGTCTGGATCAAGACCAGGAGCAGGAACAAGAGAAAGATCATAACAACAGTGAAGAAACTGTTACAACCCCTACAAGAAAAAAGGACATTAAGGTAATAAGATATTCATTTATAAGTAATCACAATTCAATTGTATCTCCAATTTTCCAACAGTAAAACTGGAGATACAGTTTCTCCAGATGCTTCTGGTTTTACTGTTTAAGACTTTTTTAAGTCAGGTGTGAATCAGTGAACTGGGAGCTTTTGCACACAAGGTAAGGAGGTTTCTGAAGCTTGTTAGCACATAAAGGTTAATGTTTATTTGAGTGTATAACGAGTAATGTATTCTCTACAAATTTTGATTTTGGGGGGTTGAATAATTTTGTGTATAAATGTTTGGAGCCAATTTTATTTATTTATTCATTTGAACTCAGTAACTCTACTTTACAGTCTCAGAACCACTCAAATGTGTATTAATAAACTTTCTATTATGGTTAACGGATGCATTAGTTTAAGGAGTAGCGGTAGTGTAGGGGGATAGAATGTACAATTTGTACAGTATAAAAACCATTACGCCAATGGAATGTCCTCACTTTGACAGCAAAACAAACCTCTGTGTGTGTTGTGTTTGTGTGTGTGTTTTTTTTTAAAGAATTCTATTCTAATTCAAATTCTAACTGACCTCAAGCTTTTGAGCCGTAGTGTATAATGTTACAAACGCTTTCTATTTCAGATAAATGCTATTCTTTTCAACTTTCTATTCATCAAAGAATCCTGAAAAAAATGTACACAACTGTTTTCAGCATAGATAATAATCAGAACCTTTTCTCAGCATATTAGAATGATTTCTGAAGGATCACATGACACAAAAGACTGGAGTAATAATGCTAAAAATTCAGCTTTGCCAACACAGTAATAAATTACTTTTTAAAATATATTCAAACAGAAAACAATTAATTTAAATTGCAATAATATTTCACAATATTACTATTTTTACTATATTTTGATTAAATAAATGCAGCCAGGGTGAGCATTACTGGGTGAGTAAGAGACTTCTTTCAAAAACATTAAAAAATCTTACCAATCCCAAACCAAAAGTGACAGCTCCAGTTTTATTTTACTTATACATTTTTGTATCCCCCATCCCTGGACAGTCGGATCAACAAAGGGTTATTAACAAAACAGTTATTATAAGAGTAGGTTTATCACTGAAATTTGTATCATACTTTGTCTACTCTTTAAACAGCATAATGGTAAAAATGGAACAATATGGCAACAGCCTTCTTACCATTGCCAAATTCTGACCCCTGCCAGATTATAACCCCCCTGAGTCCCCAGTATAGGTAGATTTAGGATTAGTTGTGGGGGTGGGGTTAGGATTAGGCAACCAGGTAGGGGTTCCAATGAGGGGGGTAATAATTTGCAGGGAGTTAAAATTTAGCACACCACCAGCATGCAATGGTGTTTGGCTTCAGGGGTTGGGCAGGACAGACGGAATGGCAGTTTATTTCAGTTTTTTCCCCATCCGTTTGGCCTAATTCACTGTGTTCATAGTCATCCAGAAATGTTGACTACAAACATGGAGATTTTTCAGAATTTCTATCACTGTGTTCTCTCCATATTTACAATTCTTTACAGCATTTTATACACTACCTACAATGCACTAGATCCTTTACTGGAAACCAAAAATAACTCGCTCTCGCTAAACATTTACTCTTTGAATTCTTGCACCCAGAAACAATACAATTTGACACCATTATGACTTAAAGTTTGCTAAGAATTTTTTTTTTTTTTTTTTTTTTTTACTAAATCAAGGTTGTATTTGACTCTGGTCAAGCATATTCATAGCAGACTGGGAGTGGCCTTGGACAGCAACATGCCCAGTGCATTATGGGTGTTGAAGTTCCCTTTTGAAAGAAAACTCACACTGCGTCCTGAGACACTAATGGGGAACGCCTCCGCATGACTGGTATATGAAGCAACTATCAAATCATGGCAGTCCTATTGGCTGGCGACAGCCTATGACCAGGAAATATATAAGGGGCATCATCCTCTTTTTGTCTTCAGGGACTGTTTGTTTGAACCACTGTTCAAGTTAGGATGGGCTTGTTAAAGCTACGTTTCAAGCGGTGTGCACATCCGTGTCATAAATATTTTATACTTGATAACACAAATGACTTGTGCGTTCTTTGTTAGAGCTCAAGTCTTGAGGGAACTGTTGGTGTGCGCTGTGAGTGTTTCCCGTTGAGGAAGCTTCACTCTCGTTTGTCTCTCTTCTCGAGGGAAGAGGGACAGGCTTCTGTTCCCGGTAACGCACAGAAAGAGCTCGCTGAAGTGTTTGAGAGAGGTGTTTATTAGAGATGCACCAATACTAAATTTATCTGCCGATACCAATAGCCAATTATTCACAATGATATTGGTCGATGCCAATACCGATACCGATAGTTTGGTTTTTCTTAAGAAAAAAAAAAAATCTCTCCCAAATAATGTTGCAAACTATACAGGGAACCCTCTCATTTGGTACACTACAATATTAGAGGTTACAATTAACAGAGGTATTATATTCAGCTGCTGTTTATTTTCAGATATAATAATTACACTAAAATAAAAACTGAAATGTATAAAACTTAGTATCACATAAGGTCTTCATGGCAAATTTACACAATCATAGGTTACATAATAATAGGTTTACATAATAATAGGTTGTTTGCAATCACGTGGTTCTGGTGATGCGCAAAATACCGGTGGAGGGCAAGCAGTGAAAATTAGAATGGAAGAGATGGAGAAAAGTCCTTTCTGTGCTGATTTAGAAAGGTATAAACAGAAAATCACAACATATGTTGGACGTGATCTTTATGTTATGAAGATGAGCAACTTTTCCAATTAAAAGACTTTCCTGCCATCGAGGAGGTAGATATAGAGAATGTGAAGCTGCCGTCACGCCACATCCAGTTCTAGTCTGGGTTTGTTTATATCGCGCTGCCTTTCTAATAGTGAAGTTAGGGCAGTATTTTTGATTTTCTGTCGCGATTGTGAAAAATGTCGCCATTGTAGGTCATTTATGCTGAATTGAGAATTGCAACAGGAGCTCACATCATCATTCAAAGAAAAAACTGGACGGTGTAATACAATTGTTTATACGTGTAAAAACACACTAAGGGAAGCAGGTTGAGGAGGTGATGGGGAAGACGCTGTATATCAAATCTAATAATGTCACTGATTTAACCCACTCCCTATCACTCAATAAAATAATCACATAGCTGAGTGTTTTTGAAAGTGTTGTCTTTGTTGTTAAATCGATTTCTGTCAGCTTGTTAAACATTTATTTATTTGGACATTTTCTACCATATGATGGCTGAAGCAGCAGCGCGTGACACTGTTCTCATGGTAACCAGATCAACATTGTGAACGGAATACTACAAAACTTAAGTGAAAACACCAAATTATCATTCAATGGGATAAAATAGCTTCTCTTCCCTGCAAACGATACCATGAAGAATGTGGATATTTAACCAAGTCAAAAACAAATAAGGTAAGCAGGTATCCATATTCATTTCAGTATCAACAGATGCAAAACGCTATTAAAGGTGACAACTTTTAAAGTAAAAAAAAAACGATATAAGTTATAAAAAAATGGTATAAGTTATGTAAACGATATAAACACCTTCTGGGTTCTCGATTTTATCGATTTGAGCAACCATAAATGACGCAAAACATACGAATTTTGAGTTTTTGATAGGATTCCTATATAGAAAAATCACTCCCTGCCCTCCAGACTCATTCGCGCTGCTGCTGTGACGTCATGTGCAAACAACCTATTAACAGTAAATAAGCTCCTCTCTAGTGTTTTTTATATATAGATAGCCTAAGGAGCTGTGAACATTGGAAAACATTCCTGAGGTAAATGTAACATGATGTGACATATTGTTTACAAGCTGTTTTATTGACATCTTTCCGCGGTTGAAACACAAAATAAAGTGATAACATGAGACGTGATACATTCCGGTCAGTTGTACAATATCTTTTAACATATCTTTGAACATACCTTTGATGTTCATTCATGTTTTTCGAGATATAACTTGTATTGAAGAGGAAGAAAAGACTCGAGCTCCACGCTGCCGCCTGAACTGAGGCATTACAGCGATATGACACGTCACATTTAAGAGTGTCAAAACACCATTTATTGTTTGAATTTCATGATGAAATGGACAGAATTTGAAAACTGAAACTTTCATTTTCATCAGAAGAAACAAAGCACAAAGCTTTTTGCAATTATTGAATGAGGCACTACAATTAATATTTGATGTAGGAAAAATAACACAGACCTGGCAACCCTGGCTTGAACTATGGGTGATTCATAGGGTCAAAAAGAGCCTGCTTTAACGTCACTATTTTTAAACTGTTAATGCGTTAAAATTCAACACACAAGTTATTTTCTTCACACAGTATGTATGAGTTGCAGTCTGAACATGTCTTTTTGCACCTTTTTGATTGACAGGATATAATCGGCCCGATCATCGGCCGTTTTTAAACAATCATATCCGATGGCTGATAGTGATAATAATAGCTTTTATCGCCCAATACCGATTGTTGGCCATTACATCGGTGCATCTCTAGTGTTTATCTTTCACCTGCTTCATCGGCTGACGAGAGTGATTTGCTGATTGAGGATGCATTGTCTCAGCCGACAGTGCTCTATATAACGTGATGTGTGGATTTGTGTTCAAAGCATTTTACATTTAATCACACACACAACTTGTGTGTTGTTTGTTTGGGTGAGGAGCACTCATGTTCAGTTCTTGAGAGAGCAGCTTAAGACTGGCAGCTATTGATCCTAGTATGCCTCCTCTCACTGTGAGGCCCGCCTTCTGCATTGGGCTAAAATCTGGCTCAATCCTCAATCTGCCTATGTTGAGCTGAGACTCCTCTTGATACTAGAGTAAAAAGTGATATGCTGAGCTACAGTTCTCTAGTGGTGTTAGGACAAAAAGCCTCCCCTGTAGTTGTCCTTTGAGGATTGTAAGGCTTCCTCTCATTTAGAGAGTGGAAAGCACTATGCTGAAAGCCTCCGCTTTCTAGAGCTTTGGTAGTAGCTTTGTCTAGTTGAGGCTTTAGAGCAATCTCTCCACCAAAAGCTCATTGATTACTATAGAGCTGAGCTCATACGGTTAATACTCATCTTGGAGCAGGAGTCTTTTTGCTCAGGCCTTCACCCTTGAGGTCTGTCTCGGATCCAACTCACTTCGCTCCCAGAGCTCTGTACCCCATGTGTGCCCAACACCAGTGATGTTCAGGTCGAGCGCATCAAGTACTCCCTCCTTGCATGGCGGGTTGAGTACGCTCCCTTAGAGCTCAAGCATTAGCCCCGGGTCTGTGGCCGTGTTATGCTGGAGAAGTAGGCCCTGATTGAGGCCTCCTCGTCAGCCCGGTTGCATAGATTTGTACTCCCCTTGTTTTAAAGGTAGAAAGCAATATGAGAGAGAATTATACTGTACTTTATGTCAGAATGATTGATTTATGGCACCCCATAAAAATATTCCCCCCACCCCTCCCTCCCACCCCTCCCACCGGACTGGACACCTGTTTGGACACCTGTTTTGGCCACCTGTTTTTGTCCTCCCCCACTACCCCCACTAAGGAATTTATGACTGTGTTTTGGACTTTGTGTGTTTTTGAAGTGAGAATATTTGAAAACGATCAAAAAGTATTCAAAAATGGTGCTTAAAACTTTAAAATGTAAAACAGTGTATCGGGGTGACAGACATGGTTTTAAGGGATGTTTTTATTAAAGTTTTTTTCACATATTTGAATGTTTTTAAAAAGACATTAACGAATTGTACAATTAAAACACAAAGACAATTTAAAATGTTGTTAGATTTTCTGAAACAAAAGTATCAAACAAACGCATTAACATTAAGTGTATTAAACAATAGTTGTTAAAACACAAATGGGGTTTTCAAGCAAAACACTTCTAACATTTACTGTTAACGTTTTAGCAAAAAAATAATTCTTACACTGATCCGTGAAACACGTCCTTTCTCATCACTGGCAAATTCAGAATAAAGTCAGAAAGGCCTGTGAAAACGCTCCCAAGTCTCCGCCCCTAACACGCCTCCAAACATCGACGTCATCCGCCCCTAACAGGCCCACAGTATATTAAACAATAGGTGTTAAAAGACAAATGTTTTTTAAAAAGCAAAAACATTTCTAACCCTGCAATTTACTGTTAACGTTTTAGCAATAAATAATTCTTACACTGCACCATGAAAGACATCCTATCTCTTCGTTGTCAAAATACAGAATGAAGTCAGAACGTCCTGTGAAATCGGTCCCAAGTCTCCGCCCCTAACACACCTCCAAACATCGATATCATCTGCTCCTAACACGCACCCAACACCAGAGGGATAGATGAGAGCAGAGATGCACATTTAAATGGTAATAAAATAAAATAACGCTTATAAATGATGTTTTAACATTCTTTAGTTCATTAACTGTTCATTAATTTGAGTTCATTAATTGATTTATTCACTCTTTGATCACCTCATCATCCACCTCTCCCACTGGGGGGAATTTATATATGGAGTAAAGTATATTGAAACTGTTTAAAACTATGTGCTTTAAAATTTAAAAACATGAAACGTGGGAGGTAAAGTTTTTTCACACACATGTAACACTTTCACATCATGCAACTTTAAAGTGATGCGGTTTGTTAAAAACAAAAAACAAAGGCTAGCATTCAGGCATAGTAAAATGATATCAGAAAAGGTAAAATGTATTATATATATATATATATATATATACACACATATATATATATATATATATATATATATATATATATATATATATATATAAAGTAAAACATTATGCTTTAAAATTTTAAAATGTGAAAGAATGTATTGGGTGACAGTGACAGACATTAGGGAGTCAAGGGATGTTTTTATTAAAGAAAGTTTTGTTTCCACATACATTTGTACAGTTTTTATTTTGAAGACATAAAAATAAAGTGTACCGTTTAAAACACAAAGGCTTAAAAGAGGTTACCAGAAAAAGTAAAAACATATTAGAGAAAGCATTTCAATTACATTAAAAACCAAAAAGTCAATGTTCAAACATTTAAAACATTTTCAGAAAAAAAGTAAAACAAGTCAGAAAAAGCCTTTACATCACATTAAAAATCAATGTCCAATCAATTAAAAATGTATAACAAGTTTTCCAAACACAGTTTTAAAAATGGTAAAAACAAAAAAGTCAGACATTTTAAAACGTTATCAGAAAAAGTGCTTTGAACTTTTAACAAAGGTAAAACAAGTTAGAGAACATTTTTCACATACATTTGAAGAAGGCTTCTTTCACAATAACAAACATTTCACATAGGGTCTACAACTTTAATAACTTTTAAAATGATGTATACTGTTAAAACCCAAAGGCCTATCCAGAACGTTATCAGAAAAATGTAAAATGAGTTAGAGAATGTCTTTCACACAAGACCTTTAAAAATAACAGAAAAATTAACAGGGTAAAATATCAAAAACGTGCATTAGCATTAAAACTATCAAGCAACAGTTGTTAAAAAGATGAATAGTTTCAAGCAAAACATTTTAACACTGCAATTTGCTGCTAAAGTGTTTAGTTTTTAACAAAAATAACTCTTACACTGCTCCATGCAATACATCTTCACTCACCAGCGATAAAAGTAGAATGAGAATAGATCGGCATGTGAAGCCGCTCCCAAGTCTCCGCCCCCTAACACACCCCCCAACACCGGAGGATAGACATGTGCAGAGGTGTATATTTAAATGGTAGTAAAATAATTAAAACAAAATAATGTTTGTGAATAAAGTTTTAACAATTTTTTTTTATCCATTAACTTATTGATTTATTCTTTCTTTGAGCATCCTCTCCCACTGGGGGGAATTTATATGTGTTCCACCGTTTGAGAATGTGTTTTTGGAGTAAAGTATATTGAAAACTATGTGCTTTAAACTTTAAAAACATGAAACACTTTTTCACACACATGTAACACGGTCACATACAACTTTAAAGTGATCCGGATCGTTGAAAACTAAAACGTAGTATTCAGACACAGTAAAATGTTATCAGAAAAGGTTTCTGAAAACCATGTAAAACATTATGCTTTAAATTGTAAAAATATGAAACAAGGTTTTGAGGTTAAACAATGCAATCAAGGGTTGTTTTATTAAAACTCTTTTCATATATACATTTGAAGGATGTTTCCCCCCCCACACAAACAACATTACAAACGTTAAAAACGACAACAACAACAACAACAACAACAAAAGCCAAAACAAAAAGTTTTTTCACATGATGTTAAACAATCTCAGAAGAGGTCAAAAGTGCTTCTAAAACAATGTCTCAAACATGCTGTAACGCAAAGTTATAATGTTCATAGTCCAGAGAGAAAAACAGTGTTGTACTGGACGAAAAGATGCACGAGAGAGAGAGAGAACTGTCATAATTTCCACACGCACCAGGGTTTAATAAACCCTCCGAAGTAAAACAGAAAACTTCAACTTCCCAACTTTGGAGACTTCAAAAGGAGCACCCCCCCAGAGACTGACCAGATCACATTCCAACACACACCACACACACACACATACACATACAAAAACACACAAACATACGTTTTTGACTGTATATGTAAAATACAGTCACGCCAACATATACCCATCATGTATTTCGAGCATATGCATGTTTTCTAGTGTTTAGATTTAGTTTAAATGAGGGTCTTGGTGCTAGTGTTAGTTGTAATAAGGGAATTTGTCTGTAAACCATAACTTCCTTTATATGCCTGTCTGATCTATCGAGTTTGATCTCGTTTTAAAGCTCTGGCTACTGATCATTCACTGAGATATGTCACATAGCTGACAAATGCATTTTTCTATGTGTTTAATGATATTGTGAAGAAAGTACTCCATCTCGAAATCCGATCTGATAGTCATGAAGTATGCAAATTCAGCTAGGAGACCAAACAAAGAAAGAGCTTGCCCGCCAACTTTGCATCAATGTCATTGGCCATTCCACCTCAAGGAGGTGTGTCGGCCTATCTGTCATAAAAAGGAACACCAGGATTCTCCTGTGTGTTCTCCCGACGGCCCTGAATCACTCACGCACGTCTCTCCCGGACATCACGGCGACCGCGCTGCCATCGCGCTCATCTTCGGGACCACCATCTTCCAGCGAAACTAAATCTCAGTTATCTCTAAAATCTCTAAAGTCCTCAGTTCAAACCTTCCCGCTGTTGTGAACACCAGTCAAGATGGCATTCCAGGGACCAGTTTACGACAGGGCCCCTCTCTAACTGCTGGTGTGTATGAAGATGTGCCACACCGTGATTGGATCTTTGGTGAATGAACATAAATAAATGTTCAGCAACATCAGATAAGATGTTGGGACAACTACCAGACACCTCTTCCAGAGCAGGAAGGGGGACCTTCTGCACCCACCAAAACCAAGGAGAAGACTTCTCATTGGACGACACATTGACTCTAACCACCAAACTCATTCCTAAGGTTTAGGCAAGGACTGCCATAAAAATTCCTTCAGGACCTCCTGGTTGAAGCAGCAGTCACTGAAATAAAGAAAGGCCACAGAGATCTATCTAAATTCATTCATACCTATGTTTGGAGGCCTTAATTTGATCTAAACTGCATCACATACACTCCATCTTCATGCAAAAGCACAGTTTATGTTAATGGTTACTGACTGCTAAACCAACAGGTCATGGGACAGACCTGTTAACAAATAAACCGATGCATGGACAATGATTTAACCATTTCATATCGTGTTTGGTGTCTATCTGTTCCCTACGATGCCTTTAATAATTTGAAAGAGGTTTGGTAAAGAAATAATGCATGGGTAAAATGTTAAAGACACTATTTTAACACTGTACTTTATGCTATGCAAATGAGTTCCACACTAGGGTGGGGAACACCGGGGCTGCTTCAGATAACAGTAGCCAATCACACTCCAGGATTGGCAAAGCGCCACATTTCAATCTCCTCCTCAATCAGAAAGGGATAAATATGTCCCCCGGGTAGACACACCCTTGTTCTGCGTTTCCAACTCGATGGGGAAGGAGACATTAACAGACACTCCACGTCCTGAGTTTCTGACCTGACGAGGAAAGAAACTACAAGACGGTTAAGGTGAAGCTTTTGCGAGCAAAACTTTTTCATTGCTTCCAGCTGCACTCTAGCTACAAAAGGGCCCCAGCGTTGAGGGACTTCATCTGACCCTTACGGCTCCTACAGAAGCGCAGCCCAGTCCGCAAAGGACCTCTGATTCATCTGACCCAGCTGCCCAGTCCATCCTAAAGGACCCTCTTGGCGCAACCGAAGTTCAGCATCCTCCAGCCCAGCGTGGCACGACTACTGGATCGCAACTCTGCGCCCTCCCACTGCACGCAGCCTGCATCATCAGTGGAAGACGTCTCTGCTACCGGATTGATCACCCGACTGTGTGGAACGTAAATATAAACTTACCAAACCTCTTTTCTAGAGACCTTGGCATTAGTTTATACATGCAGCATATGTTATTCTAACCTGTTTAGATAACAGTTACTTGAGGTCAGCATGTTACAAATAATAGAGATATTATTTGTTGAATGATAAATAAGCAATTATTTATCACCATTTTACCAGAGCCATTAGGTGGCTTCCATAAGAAGCATTCCCATACAATTCTCTTCCATTCTACATCAGTTCAACAGCATTGCATTTATCCATTCTGTGTTCACTTCATTTATTTGTCTCTTTGATTTAATTCAGTATTCTCCTTTGATTATTATTTTTACTATCTTTTAGAAGTGCATATTCATTATTTCATTATTAATCGTTGTGGTATTTACCCTTGCATGTTTATTGTTAATAAATTTCATTGATTTTATTATAACTGTGTCTTCCTTGTGTTGATGATCAAAGATTCTACTAGTTGACCAGACTCACAAATCCTTCAGATAAATCAGTTGACCGACTCCCTCCATTTTATATTAATTCTGAATTATTGAACAGCTCTTTTGGAGTGTTCTTAAATTGTTAAGATAGTATTCTTAACTGGTGCCCCGTATTACAAAAGGGGGAGGGGTCATCTGATACACTCATAACCACACCTTAAGTGACACATGATCAAAAATCACTACGTCACAGGTGAATGGAGTAAAAATCACTACACCGCGGAACGGAAGAAGCCAACGAACTGCACCAGCGCTAAACTGAAATTCGACACGCACAACCAATGCAAGTATACTGCCGTTTCTCAATCTTAGATAATGAAACTGATTTCCGTGCTGGCTCCAAGGACTGTTTTGTAAGTTTTGCTACTTGCCTTCTCTCTTTCCTTCTCTACTTCCACTCTTGTACATATGTGTGTATATTCTTGTATATATATTTAGACGTATAACCTATGTATTAGTAGTTTTCATATATTAAATACATTATATCCATGCTCTTTGTTCTCTTGCTCATTTCAACAAAGGCCAGGTCACTTTAACGTTTCGATCCTATATCCTTGCTTTACGTTTGGATGCTAGAATAGGAAGTCTTTTCTCGTGGCCAGAGAACAGACCTTCCTTTTTATAACATTCTGAGGAGCTATAGTTTGCCGGACAAACGAACAGTTTCTCTAAATAATTATTAAACCAGAACTAATCATATATGTAATTGATTACAATTCGTTGTAATTAATTCACCATATATGGTTAATTCCCCTTGGGTCGGTATGTGCATAATAATTCATAAAGCTTTATGAATTATTATATTCATATTCCACCCATAATTGATTAATAACTGTACAAATCATTAAATAAACATTCAAGTTGGTTCACAAATAAAAGAGGAAAATTAAACAAAGAGATGCGGGTATCTCTTCTGCTATTCACCTGAGCTATGTCCCTCTATGCACATGCGCAGTTGTCATTCTAACTCAAATTATGAATGAAAGTGACCGTTACAATGCGTAAAGCATTAAACATAACACACAACAGTGGTTAAAATATGTCCAACAAGAAGTTTTCCCATTTTTAACATTTAACAGTGGCTTAATCTGTCCCGTTTCAGACGTCATCACTCACAAACGACAAACATTTGAAAGAGGATTTTGTGTAAGTTGCACGTACATCCAAAGGAAAGACATAGCCTACACACAACAAACAAAATGGCCTAATGAAATATACAAAATAACATTTTAAAATATGATTTTTGTTCATTTTAGTTAATTTAGTTATATTTACTCTTAGATCTTTTCAAGCCTAAAACTTTCAAGGCTCTCCCCCCTCCACAACAACAACAACGACAACACCACACACACACAGTTGAACGTCTAAACTTTTACGACATCACAAGTGATTGTATCATGCTGTTAGATAATGAGAAAGGATGTCTAGTCGGGACGTAGAATCAGTAACGCATGGATATTAGCTCTTCAAAGGCTCTAATACATCTAAGGATGTTTCAGGGTGTTTTACAGTAGCTCTGATGAATCTGGGAGAGTCTGACATTGTGAACTCTGGATGGCATTGTGAACTTTGTTTGGCATTGTAAACCTAGGATTAATACAGGTCGATTAGGACACTTTTTCCAAGTCATCTCAATGGCAAAATGTGTCCCAATCACCCCGAATTCATATTTCTCTACAAGAAATTGATGAAAACAGTAACATTACTGCAATTTTAGTTTATCAAGTACTATTATTTTACTGAAACAAGACAACATCCAGCCCGAGATGTATGAGCTAAGGATCTTCTCTGCCCCCAAATAAACATGGAACATTCAATGTGACACAATATACAGTTATGTGCTTAAACAGTTGTGCTAAAATCATATTTGTAGCCTACACGGCAACATATTTTGTCAGAGCTATGTCACACCGCTGTGATGCCATTTATAATACACAAATCCATCTGTGAGCATTTGTTAAAGTTTAAAGTTTAAAAATGGTTTTGTAAATGATGTTTTTATTACTCCACTAGTTTTAGTCATCTTGTTCAGATAGCAGATGATACTATTCATATTTTGTTTGTTGGACTGTATGTTTTTAGGTAAAGACTCTTTGAGAGCTGACAACATTTAGTGTTTATAGGAATGAATGAAAATGAAGGATTTAAGTGATAGTCCTTCTGTTTGAGAGTGTCTGACTAAATTGATATTTAGTTTAGTGCAAATTTCCAGTTATCTATTGATGGGGGATCTGATGCTGTTTTACACTGAAAAGGTGCTTAGGCACCTATTGTAACTGTTGGCGTTCCGTACTCTTATTATTATTATTCTTCCGCTTCTTCTTCCGCTCTTGAAGTCTATGGCAGCCCATAGAACCGCTTGCGGGAAAGTTGTGAAATTTGGCACAGTTAGAGGACAGTCTGACCTTTGTCCATAGGAAATTTGGAGTCTCTAACTCAATCCCTCTAGCGCCACCAGCTGTCCAAAGTTGCACTAATGTTTATGCTAATAACTTTTGAACCGTAAGGGCTAGAAACAAAATTCTTTTTTCCTCTGATTCCTTGGGTCAAGATGATTCGAATGCATCATATGACGTCATTTTCCGTCATTTTGAATTTTGTGAAAAACGTACTTTTTCGAACTCCTCCTAGGCCGTTACTCCGATTTTCATGAAAATTGAACCAGATCATCTTCAGACCATGCTGACAAAAAGTTATGGAATTCAAGTCGATTCCTCAAACCATTTTTGTAAAACACGCGAACGAATTGTACACAGTGCTTACGAAAATAGACATAAGGCTGTATCTCCGCAACGCTTTATCGTATTCAGACCAAACTTGGTACATGTAATCACAAGCATGACCTGAGGCATCTTGCAGTGTTTCGGTGCAGCGCCACCTACTGGAGTGGAGATATGAAAAATGGCTCTTTTTGCTTATAACTTCTGATGGGTTTGTCCAAAAATCATAAATTTGGTCTTGTTAGATTTGGGGCATCATGTCGAGTCGAATGCCATCCAATTTTCTCATTTCGGCCATTTTGTCCGTCGGCCATTTTGAATTTTGTGCTAAAATGCTGTATTTTACGAACGCATTAGCGTATCATTACAAAACATGCCCTGACAATACTCAAAAAGTTTCGGCACAGCGCCACCTTGTGGTCAAAAGTTAAAACAAAATTTACAAAAATGCTAATAACTTTTGACTATTTTAACCGATTGTAATGGAACTTGTCTCAGTTGATTCCTTGGGTCATGCTGAGAACATAGATATCAAATTTGACATAGTCGGCTGAACTTCCTGTCCGCCATTTTGTTTTTCTTTAAAAACCTACTTTTTCGAACTCCTCCCAGACCGTTGCTCCGATTTTCACCAAAATTGAAATGTATCATCTTCAGACCATGCCGACAAAAAGTTATGGATTTCAAGTTGATACGTCAAACCATTTTCGTATACCGGAGCAAACGAATTTGAGGCATGATGCAAAACCCACTCTTGAAGCTGTATCTCTGCAATGCTTTATCATATTCAGACCAAACTTGGTACATGTCATCACAAGCATGACCTGAGGCATCCTGCAGTGTTTCTGCACAGCGCCACCTACTGGAGTGGAGATATGAAAAATGGCTTTCTTTGCTTATAACTTCTGATGGGTTTGACCAAAAATCATAAATTTGGTCTCGTTAGATTTGGGGCATTATGTCAAATCGAATGATATCCAATTTTCCCATATCGGCCATTTTATTCGTCTGCCATTTTGAATTTTGTGCTAAAACGCCGTATTTTACGATAGCATTAGCATATCGATACGAAACTCTGTATGGGTCATCAGGACAATGCCCTGAAGGAGCTTGAGAGGTTTTGGACCAGCGCCACCTTGTGGTCAAAAGTTATAACAAAATTTACAAAAATGCTAGTAACTTTTGACTATATTAACCGATTGTAATGAAACTTGTCTCAGTTGATTCCTTGGGTCATGCCAAGAACAAAAATATCAAATTTGCCATAGTCGGCTGAACTTCCTGTCCGCAATATTATTTTTCTTTAAAAACCTACTTTTTTTAACTCCTCCTAGACCGTTGCTCCGTTTTTCACCAAAATCGAACTGTATCATCTTCAGACCATGCTGACAAAAAGTTATGGATTTCAAGTCGATGCGTCAAATCGTTTCCATATACCGGAGCAACGAATTTGAGGCATGATGCAAAACCCACTCTTGAAGCTGCATCTCTGCAATGCTTTGACATATTGACACCAAACTTTGCGGTTGTCATTGTCAACTCACTCTGACTATACCGCATGAATTTGGTCACAGCGCCACCTATTGGTGGAAAGTGATAAACCAGTAAATCTTTATTATTGACTGTATATGTGATTTTTCAGCTCTTTTGCCTAAAATGATCCACAAAAGCTTGTTGTGCCGCTTTTGTGCTTGGCCCCGTAATTGCTGCTTGCAGCTATATTTAAAAATTCTGTTTGCACAAAAGTAAATTCAAGAGATGAGTTTACTACAAAAGTGTGTATAAGTCATATAGGACAGGCACAAATTGTGTGCAAATAGTTGTACCAAAATCTTTGAAAAGAGCCAATTAGCTATAAATAATACAGAAATCCTGGTCTCCTGGTCTGTTGCGAAAGTTTGGTGATTTGTAAATGACATTTTCCCCCACTAATCGCTGATTATCGCTGATCGTTGTTTACATTTTGTTTCTTTGTTGTTGTTGTTTTTTTGTTTTGTTTTTTGTACATTTGTACATTTTGTAAAGACTGCTCTCTAAGCATGGTCAAACATGTTCATAGGAGTTCATGAAAACATAAATACAGCATAAAGAGAACTAAATGACAGCCTTTCTACATGACACTGCTTAAGACTAAACAGATTATATTTCTTTTAGGTCATCTTTCTGGTATGTCTACGATGTGTTACCTAATACAACTATTACACTTCAGGTTTTTCTAACTATTACACTTAAAGTTGAACATTTCAGTGTTCTTTTGTGTATGTCTCTAAACAACCATTAAGTAAATTAATTACAGAAGATAAGTAGTCATTTTAAGTAAAAGGTGGGATGATTCATGACTTTTAGGTGCCTGTCTATTAGGTCTGATCCACAGATGGTGTGCTTTATGTCTTAATAATTTGTTCTTCTTTTAATGAAAGCGTGCTTTAAGCAGTTTTCCCCCTCATCAGCAGAATACCAAAATGTTTTAACATATCATAAATTTCAATAGTTAGCTAGCAAATGCAACTGTTTTTACTGAGATAACTTATATGTGAAACATGCTGTCACATTCAGTCACGCTGAATTCTAGTTTACATTAATTGAACGTTGTTATACCCCAACGTGTTCAAAGCTCATCAAAGTTCACACAAGTCACAAAGTTCTAGTAGTATACTGAATCTGAAACCATACCAAATATTAGCATGTAACAGTTTGGAGACATTTGTGTTTTTATGATTCTTTGATTTTTGTTTGCATTTCTCCTGAAACTTACTGTTTTAGAAATTGTTTACCAACATTCTCAACGTATTGCGTGTGATTGTAAGGTTTTGTGTTTCTGTTTTCCTTACACTTTTGGCCTGAAAAACAACAACTATGTGTATTTGCTGTAATGCTAGTGAGCTCAAGGTGTTCATAAATAGATTTTTGGCAGTATGTGTATATAGAATGTAAGGATCTTTGAAATATTTTATTTTGCATACTAACATTTTATTTTAACATCTGCGTAGCGAATGGTACCTTTAAAATCATTGTTTTATTATTAATACCATTAAGTTCTTTGTCATGATTATTATTATTTTATTTACATTTATTTTTACCTCCTAAAGAATCAGGTTTGCAAGTTGTGTAATACCGTTTTTATGAACTCATGACCACAAAATAATGAGTTAAGTGATTCAACAATATATTGATGAATAGATACATACATTGAAACAATAAAGAAAATGATAAAAAATAGAGACAAACAGTAAAACAATAATAATGACATTACCGTTTGTCTAACCAGAAAAGAAAATCTCTGCTATCATGTTTTGTTCTAGGGTATAGCTGACTAGAGTTTCAACTATTTCATCAATGTCAGTTTTCTCATTTTGTAATGAGGCGGGACTCAGGCAGAGATCCATTTGCAAGCTTTATTACAAAAGTAAGCATGGTCGTACAGGCAGGGTCTAAGCAGGGGCAAACAGGAACAGTAAGGGCTAGGCAGAATCGTAGTCAGGGTACAGGCAGTAGATCGAGTCAGGCAGATATCATTCACAGTCCAGGAAACAATAAACAGTCCAGAGGTATGCAGCAAGGAATCATAAACGGGTAACCAGACAGGATCAGGGAAACGCTCAGGAATGTAACACAAGTGAAAACAAGACTTCGCGGTGAGGTGGTGTGAGTGAAAGTCCTTTATAGTCCTGTTAATGTGCTGCAGCTGGGTGTGGGGATTAGTGATTAGTGTGGAGTGTGTGCAGGTGACTGGCAGGGGGGATTGTGGGAAGTGTAGTCCAGGAACTGACGGTGATCATGACATAATGCCCCCCTCCCGGAAGGCGAGGGAATAACTAAATAAATAAATAATAAATAATTTATAAATAAATAAATAAAATAAATAAATTCAATAAATAATTTATTCGCTGAATAAAGGTTAGCCAATACAAACATATTTATAGAAAACTGTTGACAATGAATAGACAGGACCAATAAGAGAAAAACGTATCGAGTTTTCAAGAAAATCAAGAAGTTAGTCCGACATAACAAGGGGTTGTGTTAACTAAATCATCCATCATTTACCAAATATTAAAAACACGGCTGGATAATTAAAAATGTTTTCTGACAAAAAAAATAACACGAACAAGAACAAATTTTAAACAAGCATGGCAATTTTCATTTTACAATGATCTTCCCTCTCTCTGTACTCGTACACGTTTGTGTTTATGAGAGAGAGCTTGCGCAGCAAATGAGACAACGGTACTTTTAAATACATGAGTAACAAATGTTCTAGTTTTTATACAAATTAAGTAGGCTATGTAACATAATGAGGTACTTTAGTTAGTATTAACACAGTAACGCAACATGTAGGCTATACGTTTCTCAACACTGAGAATAAATAAATAAACGCCTGTTTCTCCAGACTCGCGCTTGTCAGTCAGTCACACATCACAGCACTTTCATAATCACTAAGCCATATAGCGATTTCAATTTTATTTAGATTTGTTGTTCAATATTACTTGAGCATTTTATACTGGTTTACCTGAAGGAGTCAGAAGTACCGTGACTACTGTACTGTCCTCGCTTGAGAATTCAGTCACTGTCAGATGGCGGGAGTGAAGGAGGGATCGAGCAGGATTTCGATTTGCTGTCTCTTTTTATTGATAGGCGTACGCATTTGTCAATCATCCCTGCTTGCTATTTGGGAAAATTAACCCAGTGCTATGACTGGTCAAACTCTTCCTTTTGCTGGATTTGAGTACTACGCGTGCACAGAGGACTCACTGGGTTTTTACATAGTATAAAGTGACAAATCGTACCAGCGTACTTTGAGGTCAAAATGCGTACCCGCTACGCAAAATGCATACATGTTGGCAGGTCTCACTCCCCTCATCCACGCATCACACACACACGTCACTGGCACTGGCCACCCAGGGTGAAACCCTTTCGTTGTTAAAACAGCGTTTCTGGTGGCCCAACATGGCAGCTGACGTCAGGAGGTACATGCAAGGGTGCAGGGAATGAGCCATCTTGAAGAGCCCACGCCATCTTCCCTCCAGGAAATTACAACCTCTGCCTGTTCCAAATCGCCCCTGGTCACACCTAGGAGTGGATTTCATCACAGACCTTCCAGTCTCCAACGATGCACCTGTGTCATGGTGGTGGTGAATCGTTTTCAAAGTCCTGTCGTCTGATTTCCCTGCGGACTTCCCACAGCAATGGAAACTGCTGAAATTATGTTTAACCACACACACTGGAAGGGAATATGAAGGGCAAGTCATTGCGACTTTGCTGACCCTGCCCACTTGGATCAGTGTCTGGAAGTCGTTCTCAAGCTCCTAGGTGAACGGGCAGACAGAGAGGAAGATACAGGAGATCGGACGTTTCCTACGTACCTTCTGTCACAGCCACCAAGACTCCTGGAACCAGTTTCTGGGTTGGGCCGAGTACACCCAGAACTCCCTCCGCCAACCTTCCACTGGACTTATTCCCTTCCAGTGCATACTCTGCTATCAACCCCCACTGTTCCCCTGGACCGGGGAACCATCAGATGTGCCAGCAGTGGATTACTGGTTCCGGGAGAGCGAGAGGGTCTGGGACTCAGCACATCTTCAACTCCAATGAGCCCTACGCAGGCGCAGAATGGCAGCTGACCTTCGGCGTTCTGAAGCACCCAACTACCAGCCGGGACAGAAGGTTTGGCTGTCGACCAAAGATATCAGGATGCGCCTGCCCTGTAGGAAGCTGAGTCCTAGATTCATTGGCCCCTTCACCATTCTCCGTCAAATCAACCCCGTCACTTACCAGCTGCAACTTCCCCCTGAGTACAAGATTCATCCCACATTCCATGTTTCCCTGCTAAAACCTCACCATCCTTCTGTCACTCTCTCCACAGAGCCTGGCGAGGAACCCTCCCTTCCTCTTATCGTGGATGACGGAGCAGCATATCTGGTACAAGACATCTTGGACTCCTGGTGCCGTTTTGGTCACCTGGAGTACCTGGTGGACTGAGAGGGGTACGTTCCCGAAGATCGGTCATGGGTCCCCAGGAATGATATACTCGACCTAAGCCTACTTGAAGAGTTCCATGCCAGCCATCCCAACAGACCAGCTCCGCATGGCAGAGGCCGACCACCACGACGTCGGGGTAATGTGTGACAATGTGGGGGGGGGGTAATGTCACAGACACGCCAGGCTCCACAGTCACCCAATCACAACGCACTCCCTCACCAGAGTATCATCCACACCTAATCATCCACACCTGTCACTCATCAGCACCATCACAACCACACTACAAAAGACACAGCAGCACTCAAAGTCACTGTCCGGTCTCGTTTATGCATACTCACCTGTTATGCTTACCTTAAGGACTCCTTTGACGAATACTCACCTGTCTCCAGTGTTCTCCTCGTCTCCCGTGAGTGTCTCTGTGTCTGGTCTGCTCCTCGTCTGCCTGCCATCCACGATCCCTGGAAATCACAAGACAAGTATCAGCTTGACGATCACATCTGCCACGAACTGCACCAGTCATTACCCACCTGCACTCTGCTCACCCTTTCTGGTTGTTCAATAAACTCTGTTTATATTCCACCAGTGTCTCCGTCCCCTTCTGTATGTAACAAATATATTACTTTAGGGCATTATCTTTGTCTTTTATTGCTGCCATAGTAAAATTGAAAATGTCCTGGAAAAGTCCTGGAAAAAGATTGCTGAAAAAGAGTGGGAACCCTGAGGAAGATACAACACAATAAAATAAGCAAGTGTGGGTCTAAAAAGATTCTGTACTTGGGAAAAACTTTGGTGGAATAAGTTTGCTTAAACTTTTAAAGTTCAAGGCTTATTCATACCTAAAGTGATTAGATCTAAAATAGCATTTCAAAAAAAAAAAAAAATTAGATTTCAATTTAATCTAATTTATTTCAAATTTGACAATTAATAATTGTAAACCGTTATTTCTTTTTCAAGTCAAATGCAGGTAAAGCAATTAATAATTGTAAACCAATATTTTCCCTTTCAAGTAAAATATAGGTAAAGTAATAAGTGAGAAAGTTAAGGGGAAAATAAGAAGGAAAGACCAACAAATGTACATACATTTGAAGTGTTTAAATGGTTAAATCACTTTATAGTTGCTCAAACAGATACTGCATTCACACAATGATGTTAAATAGCTTAGCTTTGAGGCTAAAGGCTTTAGCATATGAACTTCAATGTAAACAAACTACTAGCTTAGCTTAGCAACAACGTGTGGGTTGTTTACAAAATGGCGTTCACCCGGAAGCATTGTTTAAGACTTCCGTGCCATGACTGTAACTATGGCGACCAAACAAATGATAGCGGCGAACATGTGAATTACATTAAATACAGGCAACCCTGTATAAATGAAAGACACATGCACGTACAATCAAGTATATCACGTGAAATGTCGGCGCATTTTAACACTATAAATAAGAGACACCACTCGTAGCTGTTTTACAACGTGGGGCTTAAACTTTAAGTGATAGCTTTCTGCTGTAATAGATGGAACAGTAGCAACCTCGGCAGGTCTCTATGTGCACGCAAAATATAACAGTTTCAAAAACTTCACTTGATCAAAATTTCAAATCACTTCATTGCACTCGGACACACGCAGTGTTACTCGAGCTCAAACAAGCAAGCGTATAGCTACTGTTTAACAAACGGGAGAATATAGCACACTGAAAACAGTGGAACACGCACTTCAATAAATTTAGCTATAAATAAATGTAAAACAGACAAGTGTATAGCGTTACTGTTTAACAAAGGGAAAAATAGCAGATTGAGTACAGTGGAACACGCACTGATCAATTTAGCTATAAATAAATAAATGGTTTTAGAAAAAGATTGAGGAACGCTCAATTTTGCCGCACTGTGAGGAGAATATTCGTCCTCACACAGAGGTATTTGAATTATTGCAGTTTAGTTTCTTTCAGCTCTCTGATACACACATAACGTTATAGCTATTTGAATGATGCTGAACACGCAGACATCAGGATAGCTATAAACATGGCATTCTAGAATTTAAGGAACACGCTTAATTCTTACCTTATCGTATAGTGTGATATCATAGATCTGAAATTTACTGCAGACTGAAGTTTAGAGACAAGACGGCAGACTCGGGTTACAGCTCTCACTCATTCAAGCACTCGTTCAAACGGGCCGTGCTGCATACGTCACACACACACTGAGGGGTTTAATAATCTGATCAATAAAAAAAAATGACTTGATATGTGCTCCAAACTTCGATTAAACTGGCCGCATTCTCCACCAAAATGTAAGGAAAGGAGCAAAATTAGCTCAAAGGAAATAATTAATTTATAGGGAATTATAAAGGGTCATTTAGTTTACGACCGAGCAACTGAATCATCCAGCGTTCATCTGCTCGAGCCATACTAAGCTCCTGTAGTGGATACAAAAACACTGAGGGGTTTAATAATCTGATCAAAAAAAAAAGATAAATGACTTGATATGTGCTCCAAATTTAGATTAAACTGCCCGCATTTTCCACCAAAATGTAAGGAAAGGAGCAAAATTAGTTCAAAGAAAATAATTAATTTATAGGGAATTATAAAGAATTATTTAGTTTACGACCGATCAACTGAATCGTCCAGCATTCATCTGCTTGAGCCATACTAAGCTCCTGTAGCGGATACGAATATCCAACAATCGTGAAAACACTGATTAGAGCATGGTAACTTAACTCCCTGAGGTCTGAAAACGCGCCGGCGCGTTTTGCAGGATTTTTTTCACATTGCAGCAAAACAGACTTAAAATACTCCGACATTTCTTGTCATAGAGACATAAGTAATATATCAATTGAAACTATAGAATGTCTTCTTTTATTTGTGTACACTCAAAAAACACAATGTTGTGTTTTTTGTAAAATAAAGAAAACTAACATGATGCGTGATCTCTCGTCTCCCTCTGAACGAAGTCCAATCTGATAGTTCTCAGAAAATGAACTGTAACTTATGAATACTAATGACAAAAAAAATGACACTTATGTCTAAAGAAACGTTGAAATGTCAAGTTTTAAATCGTGCAAGTCAAATCGAAAACAAATATTCTCTGTTTATGTAATCTGTATGAAAAGAGAGCCATGTCAGAAGTCCGTGATTCAGCTCATTATCCGCTAATGCGGCCACACTCACAGAGCCAGCGCTATTCAGAGGCAAATTCAGAGGCAATACTTGTATGCATTGTCTCAATCGTGTATTTATTGTCTTGAAAAGTGTTTATCTGGATGTTAAAGCCATGGTTAGCGATCTCTAGAAGACATGCCGTTAGTTCCTGGTTCCTTTTCTTCTTTATATGAATTTGTGGCCTAAAGGTGTACAGAGCGCCCTCCGGCTGCAAGTATGAATTGAAAACACAGTATCCAGCGTTCATAGTGATGACAATAAATATTGAATAAATATTACTCCTCAGTATAGAAAATTGACATAAATATATAAGAATCCATCAATATTTCTCCAAATGTGCATGCTTTTAAGCTAAAAGCCTATATGAAATGCCATAGAGGTAACATAATTGTTCAGACACTTTGCATCACAGAAATACATTATATTTTAAAGAATATAATAGAATACCATTATTTTAAATTGTAATAATATTTCACAGTATTGCTGTTTATGATTAGCTGAGACATTATTACAGAGGGTTTTTTTCACATGTCAAAACTTCTCCAAGCCCCAAATCAGCCTCAGACTCCAGAGGGTTAAAGATCGACAGTTTAAGACATTCAATTTTACAAGCACATGATACAAGACAATTTTTAAAAAAAAAATCTACAAGAGACTTTATTTATTCTAACACAAACTAATCTAACACAAACACACACCCATTCATACGCATTGCAGTAAGAAAGGAAATGAGAGAGAAAGAGTTTTAAGAGAGAGAGTGATATGATGAATAGGATTCCTAGTAAAATATGCACTTCAAAAGACCTGACCTGAATGAACCATGAATCATTTATTTAAATGCACCAGCTTTAGAATCTGGAGGTACTTGCTTGAGTCGACTTTAAATGTGAATCTCCTCGTCGGCGTGGAGAGAAGGTCGATGATCTGTTGCAGGGTCTTTCAGGTCCGGATTGGGTTAGGTAAAAACCACTCACGTTTGAGCTTGTTTGCAAAATGAAAGGAAGTCTCTTTGTCATGGCTGGAGTTAAAGTTAAAGCGGCAAAAGTCGTTGGTTGAACTTTGCGGAAAAACTTAGAACACGAGAAAAGTGAGTGAAAGTTGGATGGCTTGAATGAGCTGCTTGTCTGTTCTTATTGTTACTCCATGGTTACTCTTTGTTCTGCTTACTCTGGTGTTGTGAACACCAGTCAAGATGGCTTTCTGGTCACTGCTGACTTCTTCACTAGTTCTTTGTCTTGTGATATGACTATTTAAACTTAGGTGTTTGTCCCACCTCTGAGAGGAGTTTTGGCCAATCAGATATAGTCTTATTTCAAAAGGTGGATTTTCTTCACCCCAATTATAAAGTTCCTACAGCAAATAAAGGTACATTCATTCAATTTTATGTTTTATTTTAATTCAATTCCAAATACAACAAAATTTCATATCCTGAAAACATTTTCCTTATTAAAAATCTAGTTTTAACAAATCTGCTTATTGTTAAGCACATGAATAGTCTATTTCAGAATCAACACAAATTGCATCAAAACTATATGGTTTGTTTGCACTCCTGAGTTCACAATACTGGCAGTATTCAATTTTAGGTCCAACTCACATTTTCCTAGGTTGAGCATTACCTGCTGAATAAAATATAAAGTATTTTTCATACAGTTAGGGTAGTCCAGGTGCAGGGCATAAATCAGTCTGAAAAAAGGACAGTTGGTCAGTTCATCCATCACCAAACATCCTTCCAAGACTACCCTCACTCAAGATGGGTACTTTATATATCAACACAGAGGATTCTCACTGGTGTTTGCCTGTATGAGTCCTTGTCAGCTGCAACCTAGCAGAGAAAGAAAAAGATTGACAAAGACATTATCATATAATGCGTCAGATAATGCTGTTTTCAAATACTCTTAAGTCATATGCTGCGTTCACGCCATGTTGTAATTATCATAATTCCAAGATGACAACATGTGACGTTCTACTCAGAGCAGTAAATGTCCTGGGAATTATGCATTTTTATGGCAACCCTATCAACAGCTAAATTAATCTGCAGCAGTCAGGTGGTACAGTGGTCATCTGGTACAAGTAGGACCTCCCCGAAAATTCCCAGTTTACAGGTTTATTACAATTACAAGTTCTACGAGAATGTGAATGCTTTTTACAAGATGGAATCTCATAATTATGGTAATTACAACATGGTGTGAATGCACCTATACATTACCTGGTTACTGTAGAAGGAGCTGGCCATTGAAATACCATCAGGCTGATGTCAGGCTCATCGTTGACAACTTTTCTGTGAGGAGCAAACATTACAGTTAAAGTCTTGATAATGGCACCTGACTTTATGGTTTACATGTAATTGTGCACTGTGCAGTATGCAGATTAATAAAATAATCAGCCTCAGAATAGGTCTCGGTAAACCCACATGACATAAAGCTGATCTGGAGTTTTGGTGTGAAGGCGTTCATATTGTGTACATATTGTGCATAACAGGATATAAATGTACATATGTTCCGGATGTAAACAAGATAATTGTTCTGTTCTTGTATAACTTCCATGTTTGAACCTATAATGTTTAAATAGCTGAGCTCTCTTTTCACAGTTATAAGGGCAAAACTTACACTTCCAATCCAAAGCATCTCTTCTTTACCTGCAACACAAAAACAAGATAATCTGTTGTTAAGAGGGCTATGAACCTAGATAATACAGGAGTATATCCATCCATTTTTGTTTTCAACTTGTTAATTAACTTTAACTTACTCTTTCAATCAATAGCCGCGTCGAAATAAAACATGGCGTTAAATTATTGCACTGACCATTTTCGCGCTTCATCCGCTCTCCTCCGCTGGAAGCATGGCCGCAGTGTTCAGTGACGGCCAGAGGTTCAAACAAAGTTTACACGCCCAACAACAGCTCCTCGAGTGAAAAAGAAACAATAGAAGGGAAAAGACTAAATAATGTGCGTTGAACTCGCCGATCAGGGTTTCATGCACGGTGATGTCCACCGCACGCGAGAGAAAACACTTGCTAACCGGAGAAAAATGTTCCGTCGTTTAAACAAACAATGATTTTCACTGCTAACAAACAGTCTCTCGGGGGAAACAAAGAAACAATAAAAAGGTAAATGTTTGGAAAAAATGTCTGTAGAACTTGCCAAAACAAATGTTCCAACTTCTCTTCAACAGCTCTTTGAATCCACACACACCATGACAAATGGCATCATTACCTGCAGCAAACCAGTGTGCAGGAGGCATGTGTTTAATTAGATATAAAATCCGGGCTAAGAGTGATTTTATACAGAATGTTAAAATAATAAAACATAATGGACATAAATGTTTAGAAAAAAAGACAATTTTAATTTTTAAAAAAAACTATACTGTTATAAATAAAAGAATAACAGACAAGTGTAATCACAATAATTTATTTTTTTGCGAAAATGCCAAAAGTGGTACCAAAAGTAGTTCAAATAATGATGAGTTGCAGTTGCATTCCTCTCTGGCGGTTGGGGGGGGGGGGTCTTGAAAAACAGCAGTCTACTAGAGAGTGCGCACAGACTTTGAAAGGTTCGTGCGCTGAACTGTGCACGAGATGGAGCGGGACACGGAAAATGAAGTAAGGCCTGGCTATAGTCTATCCGCGGCTTAAGACAACTTTATTATTTTCCGTGTTTCCTTTATTTTCTTTCACACACAGCACAGAGAAACATCTTATAAACCAACCAAACTGCCTGTCAAGTGATAGACGAAACTGACAATGATTTTATATTTTTTAAACAAATGAAAGGCAATGTGGATAAATATTCACAGCCACGATGTACAGAACACTCTCAAAGATATAGAAGAAAATGAATAAAAAACATATTGGATCAATAAACTTTAAAAATATATATATATTAATAACTGCAGAAAAGCCACACTGCAGATAGATATACATTTCATATGTCGGCAAATCAAATTACATCAGCTAAATTGTCTGTGCGAGCAAGCTTTAACTAATCTACAGCGCAACATTGAAACCAAAAAAAATTTATTAATTAAAAAAAAAAAAAAAATTAGCCTATCATTTTTTTTTATCAAACATTAATTTACAGAATTGAATTAGAACAGAATATACCGTTCTAATAAATGAAAATAGCCTAATTAAAATAAAAAAAAAATGAAATATGAAATATGATCAAGTCAAACTGCAAAATGCCTGAAATGCAGGGGAACATATATTCAAAACAGTGATCAATAAATAAATTAAAATTAAAGAAATTATTAAAACAACGAAAGTATAGCTAGAATTGTCAACTTGTCTTTTTAACTGCAGAGGCAATAAACGCTAAACTGGAGTGGCAGTCTTTTTAGCTAAACATTAACAGCATCCAAAAATCAAATTACAAGCGGCTGAAATAGTTTGAAATCACTTGTAGCTGCCCTACCTGATTGAGAAACAAAAATCCAGTCTTTCACGCGATCTGCCTGTGTCCGTTTGAGTCTTTTCAAATAGCGCGCTATAGTCAGCTCGTTGAAGCGCGCCGCAGTGTTTGTCGTTGTTGAGTTCTAGGACATGAGCTGTTGGCACAACTTGCATCATACGTTTTTTTGATCATCTTTTACCATTTCAAAGTGCATCCAATTGTACACTTTATCCCAGACATTGTTGAAGATTTAATCCCTGCCGTGAAGATGCTCATCTGCCGGTCACGGATCATGGAAGTGAAACTTAAATCGGTCACAGGTTGGATTTATTCACGCACATTAAAAATATTTATTAAAAGCTTCTTTCTTTTCACATTTTTATTTATAGTATTAACATAATAGGCTGTATATTAACCTATTGGGAAAGAACCGGTAGCTATGTCTATGTAAAATCAGATATTGTGCGCCCCCATATCTCTTCTCATAACACCTCTGCAACGATTCGACTGTGAGATTGGTAGTCGAATCAGGCTCCTCCTATCGAAGATTCGAATCGTCGACTATTCAGGGTCACCCCTACTGGCGGTAATAGTTTTTTATAGGGTACAGAGCAGAATTTAACTTAATAATCCATGAAAATATGAATCTGGCTTCTCTCTGCGAAGGCACGCACTCATTTCAAATGTCAATCCACTGAAACAAGGCATGTCGCAATCTGTGACAAAGCAGGTGAGAACCAATGAGCGTTCAATATCAGTGCCGTAAACCATGCCATAAAGGTTCTTGAGGGCGCAACTTTCAAATTTGAATCATAACGAGCGTGGGCTTTGACTGTGACAGTCGCTGCTGAGAGATCGCCGGATAAAGGGCTAAATTTGGATCGGTTCCTAACAAAAATATGGATTCTAAAGATTTGGAGTACAGTGAACAAATAAAATTTATATGATTTAGGAATTTATGTTGTGCTTTGGTGTATCTTATGTATTGTCAGTCGCTAGAGAAAAGGAGAAATACGCCTTCTGTGTTGCACAGCAAACAAACTAAATATTACAAAATGGTTAAACAATTACAGAAATGTTATTCATTTAAATGCTTTGTTAATGGTAAGTCATGTTAACAAAGGGTCTACAAATGTTAGTAACACATCAGTTAATGTTGAAATAGTGTACACTTTACAATAAGGTTCACAAATTCCATTAATAAATGCTTTTTTGAATGTAAGTAATGATGGTAAAGTGCATGTAAACATGAACAACATATCTGTTAATGTTCAGATGGTTTCCACTTCAGAATTATGTTTACAGCCCAAATCAATGCCTTGTTAATAAATAATGCTGATAAGGTACACAATGGAATTTTTACCTTTAGGGTAAGATGGTGAGTTAGAAATGTTAACCCTTAGTGTGTCAACTGCTACAATGTAAATATATACAGTAAGTTAACCTTAAAACATTAAGGCTATTTACAGGCATTGTTCATGATTAGTTCATGTTATCTAATGCATTAACTAATGTTAACTACTTGTGCTGTTAACGTGAATAGATGCATTAATATATGCATGAGTTAACATTAACCAAGATGAACTAATGCTGAACAGAGGTGTTGTTCATGATTAGTTCATGTTAACTAATGCATTAACTAATGTTAACTAATTGCGCTGTTAATGTGAATAGATGCATTAATATATGTTAATGTTAATCTTTGTTAACATATGCATCTGCATTAATATATGTGTGTAAACATTAACAAAGATTAACTAATGCTGAATAAAGGTGTTGGTCATGGTTAGTTAATGTTAACTAATGCATTAACTAATGTTAACTACTTGTGCTGTTAACATGAATAGATGCATTAATATATGCGTGAGTTAACGTTAACAAACATTACACACAGTATTGTTACTGACAGCCTAGTTTGTGACCAGAAGGGGTAGAGTGGTTTTTGGCATTTCTGTTGAAACTGCCATTATTTGTGCTTAGTCACAAGCCATTTCTTAGCATGCACACCCCTCAGGATGCAGGATGTATGTGCAGATTCTCAGGATGCAGTGTGAGTTCCCTTCCAAAAGGGACTGTCTCAGATTATGACTGTAACCCTGGTTCCCTGAGAACATGGAACAAGACACTGTGGATGACATGTTCTGTAGGCACCCCTTACATACTTCTTGGTGGTTGCACTAGTATGATGTCATAGGCTGTTGCCGGCCAATAGGATTGCTGTGATTTGACAGTTGCTTCAGATACCAGTCATGTGGAGGCATTCATTCCTCATTAGTGTCTCAGGGTGCAGTGTCTTGTTCCCTGTTCTCAGAGAATGTTTTCCAACCTATTTGGCAAAATTGAAGGCTGCAGCCTTTTGTCTCTGGTTTCTCAAGTCAAGTAGAACAGAAGAAAAAAAAGAAGAAATAAAGCTTTTCTACTGCATAAGCAGCCAAGTTTTATTGAAAGCCCATTTTGCAAGCAGTGAAATACCACTTTAAAAGCAATAAATAAGTAGCACTATTTATGAAAAGTACAGCACTGTTGTCTTAATCTGTGCTGATGCACTTCTACATACAGAGTTAAAAAATCAAAACCCTGATAGCAATAACATCTTTTTTCCTGAAAGTTAAAATCAATAAATAACTTGCACAATTTATTAAAAGTACAGTGCAGCTGCCTTGAACTGCTTGCGGCTATCAGCATCTCTTTATTCGCAGTGGTCACACAAATTTTTTGACTAGCACAGTTTAATCATCAGATTTTGATAGTTTTTAACTCTTATTTCTAAATAAGCTATGTTACTATGAAGAAGGATTACCTCCAAATGTTCATCAGTATGTATGTACGAGGGACTGTGAAATGAAATACACCTTTCTCTCTGTTTCCCACATGCTAATAATTATCCCCATGCCATAGGTTGCCGACCCCTGCTGTAGTGTTTAGGTGTTTTATTCCTCTCCAATCTCTCCAATATCTTCAGAAAAAAATGTTTAAATGCTGTTGCTGCCCTGGAATAAAATTTGTTGTATACAGTGTCTGTGTACAGTTGCTGTCGCACCACTATCTCTAACTGAAATCTTCCTAAATCTTTTCCCTACCTGATCCAGTTTAATCTTGGACTGTTCTTCCTCTTGTGCAAAGTTTCTCTCTTGTATTTCTTTTCCTGCTCTCCTTATCTGTAACTAACATCAAACCATCCTGTTTATCCTTCCATCTCTGCTGCTTTCCTTTACTTGTCATCTACACCTGGAGCAGGACTCAACCCCTCTACACAAGCAGGAGGTATCTCTTTCTCAAGGTTCTTCTGTTGAGCATGCTTTTGTATAGAGCTTGGTGGTATGACAGTGACTAGCAACAGAAACGTAGAAGTTGTGCTATAGGCTAAAAAGCACCTTAGAAAATGGTAGAAAACCTATCATTTGCATGTGTTTTTAAGTCTTGCTAGTTTAAATGTTCAAGCAATTTTAAATTGTTCAAGCACAATAAGACATGAAAGAAAACTGAATTCAGTACTCGCATGCTAGTCTGAGACGACACATATACCTGGAGTGTGCATGCCTTTCATGTCTTAATATGCTTCTACATGGTGAAATACACACAAATATGTCAAAGTTTGTGTGAAATACACACAAATATGTCAAAAATGCCAGTTTTGGTGTGTATTCGCATAAACACACTCAATTATGTCTTAGGTAAAAGTAAACAGTTGGGAGGAAAATCGGTGTCAATATATTGGATCTGTCTATCAGGTCTTAAAGTGACAGCAGCCTAATATAGGCTACCTGCTGCTGTCTGTGACAAAGAGAAAATCACTTACTGCTCTTGACTGAATACTCTAGTAGCTTTAATAAGAATCAATGCACATTTAATTTACACAGTGTAGAATATAAAGTGTCTTATTTTTACATTTGATTACATTATTAAATGTCTGTAGTATTTCATTAGTATAGACCAGAGGTGTCCAAACTCGGTCCTGGAGGGCCACTGTCCTGCAGAGTTTAGCTCCAACTAACCACAACACACCTGCCTGGAAGTTTCCAGTATGCCTAAAAACCTTGATTATCTGCTTCAGGTGTGTTTAATTGGGGTTGGAGCTAAACTCTCCAGGACAGTGGCCCTCAAGGAGCAGGATTGGACACCCCTGGTATAGACCTACTTGAAAAACATTTTTTTTTTTTTCATTTATATCTTTGATCTGTTTTTTTTTTTGGTTTTTTTTTGTCCTGTTGTAATTAGTAACTGTTTACATGTCTTCAGTAAGCTTGAAGTTTGTTCTCATATTAGGCTAGGTTTAGTTTTTGCTTTTCTTTTCTTTTCTTTTCTTTTTTGTGGTGCGGGTTAGTAAAAAAATAGTGTTGAGCCTGGAGTCCATGTCTACTCTGTGAAAAATAATATTTATTTATTTATTCATAAATTGACTATTACTATAGCTTTTTTGCTATGGTATATTTACATAGAAAATATGTGGCTTGTGTAGATAGGCAGGGAGGGTTGAGACCTAACAAAATATTTATTCTTTTGAAAACATAGATCCATACAATGAAATGCCAATAATGTTGTTTTAACCATAAATCATTAAAAATGCTAACATGTCAAATAAGCATTTATCTTTTGACACCAATGAAAACAAGGCTGCATAGGAATAGAAGTACAGTGTGTTGAATTGTACAATCACTCAGCTGACAAAACATCTTTCCAAAAAACTTAAACTAGACAAAAACTCCATAAAACATTTTTGAAAGTTGTGAGTTTTGTAAGGTCCAACCGTTGGCCCAACAAACAGAATCCAACAGTCTGGGCGACGGTATAATGCATGTATGTTCTTTTCAATGCTCCTGTGAAGTTCACTTCATTTTTAGAATATAGTTTCAATTTTACTTTAGCTGCACGCGTAATCTGACTGAAATTTCAAATGATTATTACTCTTAGATCGTGTTTCTAATTAGGAATTACTCATTGGTCATGAGTTAATTTAGATATTTGATTATTCTGGATATTAGTTTGACCTATCCTGATGCAGATTTTCAGAAATACCAAACTCCACTTAATCGACTGGTCATAGTGATTTCAGAAGAATCCAAAATAAATCAAGATTAACATTTATTGTTTGTCAGGTAAAAATGTATCATTACCAATTATATAATTAAACAATTAGAAGACAATTCAGAAATAATAAATACATAACATCAATTGCTCAAAGACAACTCTAAGAGTAAGAAATGCATACTACAAAAGCACATAATTGTGCTGATATTTTGAGTGCACAGAAATAAATGTAGACATTCTGTAATTTCAATTGATGTATTAATTTTATCTGTATGAAAAAAAAATTACAAAGTATTTTAAGTCAATTTTGCTGCTATGTGAAGAAAATCCAGCAAAACGTGCCGGCGCATTTGCAGACCCCAGAGTGTTAAAAAAGTCTCACATGATATGGATTGCTTTTTGCCAATCGGAGGAAAGCAATGCATCAGAATCTTACAAAGAATTTGTCTCAAGCATTGAAATGGCTTTTTGAAAATAACAAAATTATTGTAAAACCGGCAAACAAGGGAGGTACTGTTGTAGTCTGGGGAAAACACCAATACATCCATAAAGGACTCTGACAGCTTACTAATACTGATTACTATTTAGCTTTGGCCGACAACCCTTTGGAGATGGCAGTGCCCAATACCTTTAAGCACAAAACTCTTCTGCACCAGGCAGAGTATTTCAGTAGTGTTGGATCAAGTGGCCTGTTGCAAGCCAGCGCAGAGTATGGTGCCAATTCATTGAGGATGCAGAGAGAATCATCACCACCACAGCAAAGGAAGATGCAGATAAACAACTTCAGACAGTGACCACCGTCATTGTCAGTTTTGTTGCAGAGGTTTGTGGTTGAAGAGTGCAGGACCAGCAGACCAAAGTATACCTTTAACGAAGGGCAGAGCTTTTAGCTTTGGCGAGACAATTCAAGGCGGCAATTGAGGAGGAGAAACTATCACTTGCCGAGCTCCATCATAGTATTACGAAGAAACTCGAGCACCCACGGAAAAAAAATACGAGATATTCTCCATTGATTTTAACCAATAAAAAATCGGTTGGAGCTTTCAGACACGATCTTCACCCTTTTTTATTGTTGATTTAATGCTGTTTCTATGGCTATATTTTAATGGCAAACGTCGAGAGTGCATCCAAATGATGCGCGAGCACAAATGGCTCTGCTCTCAATCAGATACATGCGCACGCTCAAACTAAAACTCTCCTTGCATATCAGCGAGAGCCTGACTCACGACAACACTCATGAAAAAAATGTGCTTTTGGGTCAAAATTGTCATCTTGCTGCATGGATATAATGCAAATGAAACATCCAGTTGACGTTGATTTTGAGTTAAATAAGAAGCGAACTAGAGTTGAAACGTGTTGTTTTTGAAATCATGCTGAGGAACTTGTGGCTCATGCGCGTCAATCTATCGCTTAACTTTTCTTTCCAGGGAAATCAATAACAAAATGCACACAAACATGTCCCTGCATATAAAGTGCCCCATGGCTTTTTATATGCAAACATTGATGAAATTGTTTGAAACTTTGAACCACTGATAATTAAAGCACGGATGAACCTCTGACTCTTTTAACAAAGATTCTACCATGAGACCATTAGGGAACAGGAATACTTAGTGCAGATTTATCTAATGTAATATGGATGTAATGGGGGGGGGGGGTTGATACTGGGCACCCACTGGCAGAAACATAAATAGGCGCCTATGGTTCCAGTAGCTCGTGAAAATAACAGAAATATGAGTACAAAAATACAGTCTTTGTACTGTATTTTTGTATTTATTTTTATGTTATTTTCTGGAGCTACTGGGACAGACAGATAAAGGTAAGCCCACATTATGTCTGAGTCTGTAAAGCGGCCATTAACAAGAGGCCAGAGATGAGAAAATTCTGTAGCAGGCAGAGCAGCTCACTGTTCACGATGCTCGAAATATAGGAAGAAAATATAAATATTGAATTTGGGGGTGAGGGATTATGAATTCATCTCTAAAAGGAGATCAGTCTTCAGGAAGATTTCGATGGCAATGGCATTTTATTTTCCTCTTACCTCCTAATAAAGTAGCTAATTATTAATGCATTTCAGCTTTGTTTACAGCGGTAACCAAGGAAATGCTGTATCACTGCTGCTCCATAAGCGCCACCTGCTGTCAGAGAGTGAATCTGCGTCCCATTCAGCCTGCTGTTTTTGTTTCATGTCAGACCGTTCTGTTTTTGCTTTAAATCTTGAAATTAAATCTTATTCTTTGTTTGTTTGGATTGTGATTAAAAGCAGTGGTTCCCTCTAATTTGAAGTGGCTATGTATTTTTGTTTATTATAATAATATTAATAATAAATATCTGCAACCAGTATCAGAATCAGCCAATTTGCTTGTAAAAATAAATAAATAAATCAGAATCTACATTGACCATGAAAAGAAAATACTAAATACAATTTGGGCTGTCTTTTTCTATCAAGTAGATCTTGTCTTTCAAAAAGGTCGAGGTCAGGGATCTTGGGCTTAAAAAGGTTGGTGACCACTGCCCTAAGTGAACATGAAAGATAGCAGGAGCTAGGGGCCCTCAGAGCCCCGTTTAACCCTCTGGAGTCTGAGGCTGTTTTGGGGCCCTGGAGAGGTTTTGATATGCCCTGACATCTGTGCTTTTTTCAGTTGTTCATAAACATATTAATGGAAAAGGTGTCATTACACTGTATTCAGCACAAACTAGGCTACCATAATATGTAAGGAACATGTATGTACATGTTTGTATTTTTGAAGGAATGTTTATGCGCAGTTATTGAAAAAAAAACATTTTCACAAGACTTCTGGGTATTGGAGGTTGTAGACTAGAGTTTTAGCTTCAAATGATGTAAAAATTATCCTGCCTACTCATTCATATAAAACAATATATTGATTAAAATTTTGTAAGACACTTTTTGTCAAGAAACACAGTATGCGTGGAGGCATGAATCTTCATGAATAATGCTGTGATCAAACCTGAGAAGACAAGACTTGCATAATGACCTGCTTTTTTGTGATCTTATGCATGCACGTATTATTGCACATCATGTGAGGAAAATTTTGTATAGGCCTATTATAGTTTAAATTACAGTACCAGTCAAAATTGGACGCATTACTGTTATGTTTTTAAAGAAGTCTCAAGTCTCTAACCAAATAATGGTTTTCTATTTTAATATACTTTAAAATATAATGTATTTCTGTGATGCAAGCATCTGAACATTTATGTTACCTCTATGGCATTTCATATAGGATATTTTGTTATATTATAAGCCTAAATGTTAAGTGCAGTTGACAAACTATACATCATTAAAAGATCTAAGACTCAAGCTTCACATTTTGACCTGTTTTACTCTTATAGAGACCGTAATTTGTTAAATTCATCAGGAGTTATGAATATGAAAAACTGAGTTGTTACCTTTGACAAAACAACATCCATCGGGGTGTTTAGCTTAAAGGGTTAGTTCACCAAAATGAAAATTATGTCATTAATGACTCACCCTCATGTCATTCCAACCCGTAAGACCTCCGTTCATCCTTGGAACACAGTTAAGATATTTAGATTTAGTCCGAGAGCTTTCTGTCCCTCCATTGAAAATGTATGTACGGTATACTGTCCATGTCCAGAAAGGTAATAAAAACATCATCAAAGTAGTCCATGTGACATCAGTGGGTTAGTTAGAAGTTTTTGAAGCATCTAAAATACATTTTGGTCCAAAAATAACAAAAACTACAAATTTATTCAGCATTGTCTTCTCTTCCAGAATCCTTTCCATTGAATTGATTCCATTGAATCCTTTCATCTGTCGGCGTTGGTAATGCAATTTTACGTCACCGTGGTTGTTTTTGGCAATTAGGACATCCGCAACATTTTGAAGCATCGAAAACATTTTGGTCCAAAATAACAAAACTACGACTTTATTTAGCATTGTATTCTCTTCTGGGTCTGTTGTCAATTTGCGTTCATGACTCCGCTGCTTCTTCTTCTCTTTCCTGTTTTATGGCAGTTGGCATCCAGCTTATTGGTGCATTACCGCCCCCTTCTGCTCCGGACAGTGACGCGATTAGGACATCTGCGACATGCACACCTACGCACCATTTTAAAAAAATATAGCAATACCAAAATACAAACAATGTAGAATAGCTTGAATACAGCGTGCATCTCCCTCAGACTGTAAACGAAGCTCGGGCGCACTAGATAACACGTCATCAGCGTCACTGTCCGGAGCAGAAGGGGGCGGTAATGCACCAATAAGCTGGATGCCAACCGCCGTAAAACAGGAAAGAAGAAGAAGCAGCGTCACTGCGGAGTGAAAGCGGATATATACAACAGACCCGGAAGAGAAGACAATGTTGAATAAAGTCGTAGTTTTTGTTATTTTGGACCAAAATGTATTTTAGATGCTTCAAAAACTTCTAACTAACCCATTGATGTCACATGGACTACTTTGATTATATATTTATTACCTTTCTGGACATAGACAGTATATCGTACATACATTTTCAATGGAGGGACAGAAAGCTCTCGGACTAAATCTAAAATATCTTAAACTGTGTTCCGAAGATGAACGGAGGTCTTACGGGTTTGGAACGACATGAGGGTGAGTCATTAATGACATAATTTTCATTTTTGGGTGAACTAACCCTTTAAAAGCATGCATGTTTGGAGAAATATTGATGGATTCTTATATGTTTATGTCAATGTTCTATATAGAGGAGTAATATTTATTCTATATTTATTGTCATCATTATGAGCACTGGAAACTGTGTTTTCAATTCTTACTTGCAGCCGGAGGGCACTCTGTGCACATTTAGTCCACAGATGACTCAGTGAAGAACATGCATACCATGTGACATTCCAGGAACTAACAGAGGCTTCCAGAGAGATTGCTAACCATGGCTATAACATGCAGATAAACACTTTTGAAGATAATAAATACACGATTGGGACGATGTATACATGTATTGCCTCAGAATTTGCGTCTGAATAGTGCTCGCTCTGTGGGCGTGGCCGCATTAGCAGATAATGAGCTGAATCACAGACGTCTGACGATTCGGCGCAGCTGCCTCCTTCGGGAGTGACAACTGTGCCCGATTTGGACCCGGAAATGATGGCTATGCTCTTTAGCGCTCTAAGCGCACCGATTAAATGGGTTTGCCAGACAGTTTCAGAAGGCCTTAGGCTTTCTATCATGTAATAAAACAGAAATAGAGAAAGCAACAGGCACACTGGGTTCCCGCTTGTTCTGTAAACATTTAACAAAGTCACTGTTATCATAGCGGGAACCCGACACACATCACTGAGAGCTGTTATCGGTTGTTTTTGGTTCACCTAGAACAGATGGAGGAGGGTGTGGGCCCTGGCGTTGTGGCAGAGGCCGAAGAGCTCTCACAGGAGGAGGGGGAGGCTGAGCTGGGCCTACAGGCTTTGGTGGTTTCGGGGCTTGCTTTTTTTTGTCGATATCTGGGGGCCCGCAGCAAAAGAGTGGGAGAGTTTGGTTCCAGCATACACCAGTTCCTCCATTTTCTCTGAGAAGCACAGAAGAGGGGATGCTGGAGAGAGGGATAGCGTGTCCGGTGAGAGGGGCTGTTGAACTTTTAGTCTTCTAAGCATTTCAAAAAGTTAATTGAAATCCCTTTTAAGGAGTTCTGACTGCTCTTTCCGAATATCATTCTTCCCCACATGGATCATTAGTCGATTTGCAGTCTTATATTTCATCGGAATGCTCTTAAGTTCCCTGTTTACATCAGAAACTGTTGCTTGTGGAAGGCAGCATGTAGTTGTATCCCTGCTGCTAATGTTTCTGATTATGGAGTCACCCACTATCAGAATCCTGGGCTCGGCTGCACTATAAGCTGAGTGCCACTGTCTGTTCGACCTTGAGCGGCAGTTAGCATCAGTGTTAGCTGCTGGCTGGTTTGATCTGTGTCTGATCATGTTTGGGGATTCCTCACCCACATTCATCACAGCTGGAGATTCCTCACCCACATTCATTAACACTTCAAATCTGTTCTCCAGATGTATTGGCATGGTAGGGAACCAGTTTTTGGGGTAGAGGATTCTACTGCAATATGTGATACTCATGACAATCTCTGATGTCTCGAGAGCCTTTGGGTCTCGCTCCCTGATTGTGCCATCGATTAGTATGTTGATCAGTTACGGCACTCAGTATGGCCTGTTTAGGAGCATTAGATTCATGGGACTCACCGACTGTGTGCTGAGGACGAAGCTCTGTTGTGTGTTCCTTCTGGTTTGGTAGTCCCGCAAGTTTCTTTGTTTCAAGAACTGCAATCCTTTGTAGAAGTCTGTGGCAGTTTGTGCAGCAGGTAGATTCTTCAACCAGAAGAGGCATATTATTTCTAATCCTTTTGGATGTAGGCAGCTGTGTTTTCCCTTCTCCGGAATGTAAGCTGATGGCTGCTGTCAGTGGGAGGCTAGTCGGATAAAAATTCCCCTTTTTTGTAGTAATCTTCCAGTTAAAAAGTTTGTTGGTGCCAAGATTTGTCGTTTGAGCACTGTGCTGATTTGCTGTAGTTAAAATTAGGAGATAAAATATAAAAGCAATAGAGCAAAGCGCAGAGCTGTAAGCAAGAGCATCCGAACAGTACCGAAGCAGGAAGTGGAAGTATAAGTACTTACAGTGTACTTACCTAAGAAAGTACTGAGTAATAAAAGGTAACTACATGGGTTAGGTTAGGTTTAAGGGGAGGTTTAGGGTAAGTACTTAGTTTTTACCCAGTTATTGTGATTACTAAAATAAGTACATATTATGTACATGCGGAATAAGAATAGGAATGTAAAATAAAGTGATACGTATTATTACATGCTTACTCTGGAGTACCCTGGATACTCTGGATTATTATGTAAATACCATGGTATATGGATATGGTAAGCATGGTATTTCCATCTGATGCCATCACTGTGTTGTGATGCTATCACAGTACATTTTGTAAAGGAGTAAATAGTATCTTCATATGTATTTATGTTAAGTATCTATTCAGACCATATTCACATCTCAAGCATTATTATATAGTTTTTAGGAATTGACGACCACCCTCATAACTCTTTCAACATAAATAATAATAGAAATGCTTAAAAACCTTCTAGATGGTTTCCTAATAATTGCTGTTCTTTCTCCGTTACTATCTGTAGTTTCTAGACAAATCAGAAGATGTTCTCTTGAAGCACCAAGCCAGCATTAATGAGCTAAAGAGGGCCCTGAGGGAGCCTAACAGTAAACTGATGAACCGAGAAAAGCGTCTGTCAGGAACGTCCCCAGGCAGCACTCCAGAGAAGAAGGCAGTGAGTATGGACATACAACATAATAGAGCAGGTTATTGGTATATGTGCTGATACATGGTTTAGTTTCTACTTTTGGCTGCAGTCATCATGTATGTGCATCATACTGTAAACATGTTGATTGTGTGCAATGTGGTTCTGTTGTTATGATACATGGTTACACCTTTTCATTGATAAGTCTGTTAACATTAAAGTTAAAAAATTACAAGTTTCTCCTTACATCAAAATGAGTATTTATGTGGTGAGGGTGTAGTGTTTATTGCCAGAATAATTGTCATCTACTGATACAGATTTTCTTTTTTTTAACTGGAAATAATGGAATTTGAGATGTAGATCATGTTTCATAACAAATGTTTCATATTCTGTTCTCCACTATATTCATGCATTTTGTTGTGTTTGTATTATGGAGTGTTGTCTTATTCCAAGTTGCTGCTTTGTTACAGTGCTTTCATGATGCTAATTTGAAGAAATATGTTTGTTTATATACTAAATGTCATTATTTCTAATAATTTTATTTTAATGTATTTTTCTTTATTTTTCTTTCTTTCTTTCTTTCTACATGTTAAATTACTGTTCATAATTACTGTTCATAATGTAAGATCATGTATGGTCGATGCTCTTTTTTTCTTTTCTGTTGGTCTTGGACATGGCCATCTGTCAGGAGGCTGTTGGTGCAGAGGTAAGGGAACCTGTAAACAGCCTCTCGGTGGAGGCACTTTATCTAGAAGACTCTATTAACTTCACCTGACGTTCTTTTAACAGTCAAATTCAATGATGAGTTGCTGATTTGAATGCAAGTAAGATTCTTGTACAGAACTAATGGTTTTAATTTATGTGATTAAATAGGGCTCTGAGGAATGGGTGTTGATCGACTATGAAATGGAGGAGAAAGGAAAGTACAAAGTTGGTACACCTCAACCTCCTCTGGTCATTGATCCCCTTCCAAAGAAAAATGAGACAGAAAAACAACAGGAAATTAACAAGATGATGCACATTGAGCTAAAGAGAGATGACAGTAATGAAACACAACTGCAGATGGAGACAACCTCAAAAATATCACCAATGAAAAATTCAAGTGAGTCTAAGGAAAATATTATCACAAGAGAAGATGCCACAACTAAGATTAAATCTAAATTGTCTCATGATACATCAGAAAGAGAGCCTACACGACCTGCTGAGTCTAGACCTAAGAACAAGAAGACCGCAATGCTGGATGTCATGGAGGAGCGTTCTCGACATGAAGTCAGAAAAGAGAAAAGACCTCAAAGTTTAAACTTGGGGAAGTCGAGGGACTTTTTGTATGAGACAGAAGCCAAAAGTTCAAACATTACACACAATAGTGTAGAGTCTGATGAGGACAACAATACTGAACTTATAGAGGAGATTGTGGTCTGTCATCCTGAAGATTTCAGCATAACAACAAACACGTGGTCTTCATCTATAGTTGAAAAGTTAAATCAGCCAGCCACAAATACATATGCTGAAACACTGCTTGAAGAAAAAGCAGAGTTTCACAGAGTAATGGAAAAAGACTTTCAGATTCATAATCAGAGAACAGCAAGATCTGATATGGCAAGAACATTTACAGAAGATCAAGAGAAGTTATTCACCGAAGTAAAGATTATGAACACTGAAGACAAACAAGAAAACCAAGATTCAGTCACTGGCCCTGGCAAAGGTGAGCTGAAAAGTGTCAAGACTGGTATCAGATTTGAAGTCTTGAAAGTCATTATGATTGATAATAGTGACACCAAAGAGGAGTCTGGGAATACAAACAAGAAAAAAATGGAAGAGTTGGGTCTAGAGAAGAAGATAAGCAATTTTGAACTGGAGGAATCTGCAGAGATCCAACTAGCCATGGAATTGAGAAAGACCAGCCAGATTGTAACTGGTCATGTGAGATCAGATGTTGGAACAAGAATGGTTCCATTGAAACCTGAGAGTGTGATGAGCCAAGGCTACAAAGATGACCAAGATATTGGACACGGCTCTGAATTAATGAAAAAAAACTTTAAAAGATACAGTATGAATGAATCTTTTGTGAGACACTTTGACCCCTGTACGTTCAAGAACAGAGACACTAGCTATTCCCATGCAAACTCTACCACAAGTTCAGTAAAAGCTAATACAAGTCAGGAGGAATCATCTTTGGCTTTTATGGACATCTATAAGTGCTCTAAACAACAAGCATTAAAGAGTTTTGAGAGTTCACCACAAGAAAGTGTTAAACAGAATGAAGACACTACAAAACATACCAGCAGAACAATCCATAGAGATCTTCTGTGCACTGATGAGGGAATTTCAGATGTCCAACTTAATTTCAGCTGGGCCCCAGTCAACCAAAAAAATGCCCCTCCAATGCCTCCTGTCAAAACAATGAAAGCAAGAGAATCAGGTCTCTTTCTGCGCAATAGCCACAATTTCAGCAAACACCCGACTGTTGAATCTGACAATAAGAACCTTCCGGTAAATCAACTTGGCATCTTCTACATTTTCAGTCACTGGACATACAAGTATTGCATGAGATTCAGCTTGACTCACGCATTCATTATTTTTCTTTTCATAATTTATACAATATTTGTATTTACAGTACAGTTAAAATCATACTATTTGCTTGTCCACAAAGAGTGGGGTTGGAGAAGTCTACCATATGACCATTAATGAGTATGAAATGTTTAGGTTTCTGTTTAACATGCTGTTGATTCCTCAAACAATCTCTGCTTAATCTTAAAACTATTTCATCAATATGTTTATTGAATTGACCAAAAAAGTGTCCGTAGGTTAAATATTTTGGCCATTTTCTTTGATAGCACCTTTCTTCAACCATCAGTCTTGGATTGTTTTTCTACAAACCTGAAAAATAGTTTCCAATGTGGTAAACAAAAATGCTTCCATACAAATCCATATTTTTTTATTATTTCATTTTAGCAATGATGTCAAACAACAACATTCAACCATTATCAGCACTTTATGTGGTGATTGAGGAATATATGAAAAGGTGCAATTTTGCACCTTGACCAGAACTGCTACCAGTGTTGTTCGAACATGGTACTGCATTGCAATAGCCGCTTGTCGGCCCAGTGTGAGCCAGGGCTAACAATGTGCTGTACGGGGCCAATAGCCTCGGACCTCAAGCCATGAGGCCAAAATCAAGCTGTGATTCCACTGTCTGGCTAGTGGCACCACAGGGCCTAAAACCCGCACTTAAAGGGTTAGTTTACCCAAAAATTAAAATTATGTCATTAATTACTCACCATTATATCATTCCACACCCGTAAGACCTTCGTTCATCTTCGGAGCACAAATTAAGATATTTGTGTTCCAAAGATGAACGAAGGTCTTACGAGTGTGGAAAGACTTGCGGGTGAGTAATTAATGACATAATTTTCATTTTTTGGTGAACTATCCCTTTAACACACCTCCATAGAACAGTGTCGCTCAACCCCACAATTTCACCAGCATGGGGCTAGCTGACTGAAAACTAGTTATATTGCATGAATGAACATAACGTTTGGTCAAAAAATGAACATAACGTTTGGTCTTTACTTAGACATAAGACACCAGCATCGATATTTGACCAATGATTTACAATTTAAAAAAAGTTACAGTGACAGTAATTTAATCAATTGTGTCAGGAGTGCACATCAATCATACTGAATCAAAGAGAACACACATACATAATTCAGTCGTGCCTGGTTCCATTTATTTGTGATCATAGGAATGCACAAAACAACTCCATTAAGGCTTTTAATTCCACTAAATATGTGAGATTTTATCAATATTTTTGATAAAATCTCACATATCACATTTCTATAGATAGAATAAGCATTTCTATTAATTTTCCACGGAATTATGTAATCCGAGGATGTTTGAGCGGTCTCTCTTATTTTCCATAAGCATATATGTATTTATTATAGCAATGGTTAACATAAGTAGTCTTTATCGTTACATGTAATATTTCTGCCTCATACAGTGATCAGAATCCCCATCGGATTGCAATCGGAAGTTATTTCAGACACTCACTAGTGCCTGAAAGTGAGTTTTGAGCTGAAAATTATTTAAAAATTTCTTAAACCTCTCTGTTGAGGTTAGCTGGTATCCTGATATGAAACGTACTCGGTCACGTACATAACCTTGTTTCCCTGAGACACAGGAATGAGTACTGCGTCACTAGAAGCATATGGGGAAAAAGTTCAAGCCTAAGGGCAAATCCACATAAAAAGGGGCTCGGACAATGTCGGAGTCCCTGTAGATAATCAGGCTGAACTAAAGGTTGAGCCGTGCCCTGTACGATCATTCCTATAGGAAGCTACACAGCCAGGGCACCAGGGGGGTCCAGAGCGGGTATCAGTAGGGCTGATGCCCCAGAAGGGCAACCCAGAGAGTTCGGGTTGCGCAGATATAGGAGAGCTAGCTCCTCTGAAGTAAGACTGCATATGAGACGGGCTCAGCTGAGGTTGTCTTCACTTTTGCAGAAAGGACCCGTGCATGCAATGCAGGGACATCTAACTTATATATATTGGATGTTGAGGACCAGCCGGCTGCCGCACAGATATCGCCAATGGAAACACCACTGGACCAAGCCCAAGATGAGGCCATACCTCTAGTGGAATGGGCTTGTACTCCAATGGGACATTGCAGGCACATAGAAGAGTAACAAAGAGCGATTGCATCAACACTCCAACGAGAGAATCTTTGCTTTGTGACCGGAAGCCCCTTGGTGCGGCCTCCGAAGCACACAAAGGGTTGTTCAGACTGTCTGAAGGAGGCGGAACGCTCTCTATATAATTTCTCAATGCCCTGACGGTGCAGAGTAAATTGGAGTCCTGGGGCCATATTCACAAAACATTTTATCTTACCACTAAAAGTTCTCCTAAATAGCAGTAAAAGTTCTTAGCTAAGAGTTTTCTCTTAAAACCTGTTCACAAAGCTGCTGAGACAAACTTTTTACTAAGGAATAGAGAGAAGTCTTAAGCTAAGAGTAAGGGCGGGGTTGACCTCGTTGCTATGGAGTATACACACAGCGATTGGCTGATGGGGGAGGAGTCAGCGATTTAATCATAGAAATATTGTAGAATGAGGTATCATGTTTCCATATTAAAATAAAGGTTTTAAAATACATATGTTGCCCAATTCAAATAAATATTTTTTAATAAAAATGTTGCCATAGTTAAAATAAAATTTTGCCATATTGTTGCCATAAAGGTTTTAAAATGTAGACTAAGTGTCACTAATTAAACTAGTATATACAGGTGCTTGTCATATAATTAGAATATCATCAAAAAGTTGATTTCACTAATTCCATTCAAAAAAGTGAAACTTGTATATTATATTCATTCATTACACACAGACTGATATATTTCAAATGTTTATTTCTTTTAATTTTAATAATTATAATTGACAACTATGGAAAATCCCAAATTCAGTATCTCAGAAAATTAGAATATTACTTAAGACCAATACAAAGAAAGGATTTTTAGAAATCTTGGCCAACTGAAAAGTATGAACATGAAAAGTATGAGCATGTACAGCACTCAATACTTAGTTGGGGCTCCTTTTGCCTGAATTACTGCAGCAATGCGGCGTGGCATGGAGTCGATCAGTCTGTGGCACTGCTCAGGTGTTATGAGAGCCCAGGTTGCTCTGATAGTGGCCTTCAGCTCTTCTACATTGTTTGGGTCTGGCATATCGCATCTTCCTCTTCACAATACCCCATAGATTTTCTATGGGGTTAAGGTCAGGTGAGTTTGCTGGCCAATTAAGAACAGGGATATCATGGTACCTTAAACCAGGTACTGGTAGCTTTGGCACTGTGTGCAGGTGCCAAGTCCTGTTGGAAAATGAAATTTGCATCTCCATATAAAGTTGGTCAGCAGCAGGAAGCATGAAGTGCTCTAAAACCTCCTGGTATATGGCTGTGTTGACCTTGGACCTCAGAAAACACAGTGGACCAACACCAGCAGATGACATGGCACCCCAAACCATCACTGACTGTGGAAACTTTGCACTGGACCTCAAGCAACATGGATTGTTTGCCTCTTCTTTCCTCCTCCAGACTCTGGGACCCTGATTTCCAAAGGAAATGCAAAATTTACTTTTATCAGAGAACATAACTTTGGACCATTCAGCAGCAGTCCAGTCCTTTTTGTCTTTAGCCCAGGCGAGATGCTTCTGACGCTGTCTGTTGTTCAAGAGCAGAGATGTATAAAGTACTAGAGACCCAGACTTGAGTAAAAGTACAAGTGCTCTATCAAAAAAGTGACTTGAGTAGAAGTTGAAGTGCTCTTTAAGCACCACACTTAAGTAGAAGTACTAAAGTATTCAACATTTTTTGTACTTAAGTATTGCAAGTAGTTTATTTTAAAATTTACTACTCAAGTACTGAAAGTAAAAGTACAAGTATTGTGTTATGTAGTTATTAAAGAAAGTAGTCAAAAGTTTGAACATCATATTGTTTTTATTATTTCAAATGATTAACCTAAAGGACAATCACAATTCCTTTGGCTGTAACTTTTTATAAACAAAAACAGATTAAGTATGTCCCGTCCTCCTTTAAAGCATCCCTCCCTTCTCTTCCCTGCTTGTTTTTTTTTTTTTCTCCACAGCTTATTACCTTCTTAAACTAGTGTGCATAAAGCAGTCATTTTTGGAAGTTACACATTTTCTTTTTACCCTCAACTTGTTAGGGCAACTAAAAGATCTCAAAGGCCAGTAGGCCACATTCAAGTATTTCTTATGTAAAAACAAAAGTGATTGGAGCACCTAAAAACACTGATACTGTAGTTCATTAAGATTAAATCTTACTAGCCCCTCTTATTAAAAAAAAAAAAAAAAATGGGGTAAGCACACTTATATTCTCATTTCAAGAGGTGTTCTGAGTAAATGATTTGTTTGTACACTTTATAATATGGTTTGATTTGTTAACATTACATTAGTTAATGTATTAGACTAATAACCGACATGAACTAACCATGATCAAAACATTTGTTACTGTATTTATTAATCTTTGTTAATCTTAGTTAATAAAAATACAGCTGTTCATTGTTTGTATATGTTACTTCACAGTGCACATTAACTATGTAAACAAATAGAGAGCAATTTGAGAGCAAGTCAGCGCTCGTGTTGTTTTAAGACGGTGAATGCGCGCGCGCGGCCGGGGCGCTCTCTCTCTCGCTGCTCGTTCTTATATGCGCCCTGACAAGCGCAGCAGTCATTCTATTCTACATCACTCACCGAACAAATAAGGCTTCGGCGGCCGCCAAAAATATTTCAATGCAGGAAACTCCTGCATTTGTTATGTCAGTGTAAATCTATACTACCATTAACCTATAAAACACTACTACACTATAAAAACGGGCGTGTGATTAAGCAGCACCAAAGGAGACATCCTCTACGATTTATTTTTGGCAACAGTAGGCTGTCATAAAATAAGAGAAAGTTGACATTAGTGATGGGTCAAAAATACCATTCAACGCGCTGCGTGACAGCCTTTATGATAGCCAGCTAGTTAACGTTAAGTGAACACCGCAGCCTGCCATCTACCGTTCTGGCAGTTTTTATAATTGTAACGAATAACAATGCAGCACATAAAAAAATATCGGAGTAAAAGTATTAAACTCAACGAAAATATGTACTGAAGTAAAAGTGGAAGTAGCAGAAAAAAATAATACTCTAGTAAAGTACAGATACCGCCTTTTGGTACTTAAGTACAGTAGTGAAGTAGTTCTACTTCGTTACTATACATCTCTGTTCAAGAGTGGCTTGACACAAATAATGTGACAGCTGAAACCCACGTCTTGCATACGTCTGTGCAAGGTGTCAATGGTCGTCTTTTGGACAACTGTCAAGTCAGCAGTCTTCCCCATGATTGTGTAGCCTACAGAACTAGACTGAGAGACCATTTAACACTCTGAGGTCTGAGGTATTGCCGGCGATACCACCGCGGTTTTTTTCTTACCAGTGTGAAAGAGACTCAAAATACTCCGTCAATGTTGCACATACAATTAAGAGTTATACATCATTTTAATCTGTGGAATATCTTCTTTTATTTGTGTACACTCAGAGTAAAAACAAAATGTTGTGCTTTTCGCAAAATAAAGAAAACTAACATGATGCGTGATCTCTCGTCCCCCTTTGAACGAACTCCAATCTGATAGTTCTCAGAAAATGAACTGTAACTTAGTGAATACTAATCACAAAAAAATTAGACTTATGTCTAAAAAAACATTGAGATGTCAGGTTTTAAATCATGTAAGTCAAATCGAAAACAAATATTCTCAGTTTATGTAATCTGTATGAAAAGAGAGCCATGTCAGAAGACCGTGATTCAGCTCATTATCCGCTAATGCGGCCACGCCCACGGAGCCAGCGCTATTCAGACGCAAATTCAGTCAATACATGCATACATCGTCTCAATCGTGTATTTATTGTCTTGAAAAGTGTTTTGAATAGCCATAGTTAGCGATCTCTGGCCTCTGTTAGTTTGGTTAGTTCCTGGATTGCCTATTCTTCTTTAGCAGGCATTTGTGGGCTAAAGGTGCACAGAGCGCCCTCCGGCTGCAAGTATGAATTGAAAACACAGTATCCAGTGCTCATAGTAATGACAATAAATCCTGAATAAATAGTATTCCTCTGTATAGAAAATTGACAAACTTATGAGAATCCATCAATATTTCTCCAAATGTGCATGCTTTTATATGAAATGCCATAGAGGTAACATAATTGTTCAGACACTTTGCATCACAGAAATACATTATATTTTAAAGTATATAACAGAATACCATTATTTTAAATTGTAATAATATTTCACAGTATTGCTGTTTTTTCTGTATGTTTGATTTACACCATGATGAGCTTTGAGACATGATCAATGTCTCACATAGCCTGTCTCACAGGTTTTTTCACAGCCTACCTGACTGAAAGAGCTCATTATTATGCAAGTCATTTCAGGTCATTATTATGTGATTCTTTTGTCTGCTCTTGTGAGAATCACTCATTATTCATGATGATTCACGCCTCCATGCATACTGTGTTTCTTGACCAAACATGTTTTAGAAAATTTAAATCTCTCTATTGTTTAATATGAAGGAGTAGGAAGGATAATTTTTACATAATTTTGAAGCAAAAACTCTAGTCTACAACCTCCAATACCCAGAAGTCTTGTGAACACAGATTTAATATGATTTTTTTTTACCTTATTTCAGTGACTTAAGTTTTTTGTTTTTTCAATAACCACGCATAAACATTATTCCTTCAAAAATACAAACATGTACATACATGTTCCTCACATATTATTGTAGCCTAGTTTGTGCTGAATACAGTGTAATGACACTTTTGTCATTAATATGTTTATGAACAACTGAAAAAAGCACAAATGTCAGGGCATGTCAAAACTTCTCCAGGCCCCAAATCAGCCTCAGACTCCAGAGGGTTAAAGGCCTTTGCAGGTGTTTTGAGTTAATTAGCTGATTAGAGTGTGGCACCAGGTGTCTTCAATATTGAACCTTTTCACAATATTCTCATTTTCTGAGATACTGAATTTGGGATTTTCCTTAGTTGTCAGTTATAATCATCAAAATGAAAAGAAATAAACATTTGAAATATATCAGTCTGTGTGTAATGAATGAATATAATATACAAGTTTCACTTTTTGAATGGAATTAGTGAAATAAATCAACTTTTTGATGATATTCTAATTATATGACCAGCACCTGTACAGTTAATTGTGGACCGCCTCTTGGATATCTTCATCTCAAGAGAATGCAGAATTCAAGCGACAAATTATGTTTTATAAACAAAGTTTGGGAGAAACACATTCAAACTGTCTTTCTAATCAGCTCGAGAGGAGGAATATATACACAGACGAGAGCCGACTCGCCTATAGTTACTTCGACAGTTTTCTGCATCCCTCCAGCCACCCCGTCCCTCACTCTCGGCTGGAGATATGGGAAGAACTTTTGGTTTGGGCTAAATTCCAAATTCCAAATTCTAAATTCCATTTTTTTACTCTATTCAATCATTTGTAAGTGTGAACTTATGAAAACCATTGCCACAGGTAATCAGACAATATTTATTTATTTGTTAAAGATTTATTTTTGGCGTCTCATCATAGATTCAAATCTATAAATCAAAATGTATTGCATTTATGAAGAAAAGATTCAGCACCCAATGCTCTATCGCTATTGCCTCAATGGTGTTTAGTGTCTTCAGGTGGATTAGGACTGTTTGTGATTTGGTCTTAGTGACTTAGGAGTCCTTTTGACTACTCCTAACGTTTCACAGATTTATGAGCTAGTTTTGGTGCTAAAATGCTTTGTGAAATACTCTTAGAGCAAAAATTTCGGACTCCTAAAATTAGGACTGACACGCCCATTATTTTTAAGAGTTTCTCCTAAATCAGCAAGTTAGGAGCTACTTTTAGCCTTAAGATGTTTTGTGAATACGGCCCCAGCTCATCTCCCGAGGGAGGGAGTGCTGAGAGTGTTATAACCTGTGCTCTGAATGGAGTAGAGAGCACTTTGGGTGCGTAGCCATGTCCTGGTTTCAAGGCAACCTTGGAGTCATTGGGCCCAAACTCAAGGCAGGTAGAGCTCACAGAGAGAGCCTGTAAGTTGCCTGCTTGATTGACCGATGCTAAAGCTAGCAGAAGGGCGGTCTTAAGTGTCAGGGGCCGAAGGTCAGCAGATTGCAGCAGCTCAAAAGGAGGGCCCTTGAGAGCCCTTAGGACCGTGGAAAGGTCCCAGGTAGGAATGGTAAGAGGGCGAGGCGGGTTGAGCCTCCTGGAACCTCTCAGAAGCTGAGTTGTTCCTTCCTACTGACTCGCCGGCAATGGGAGCATGAATTGCTGCTATGGCTGCCACGTACACTTTGAGTGTGGAGGAGGTGAGGCCCATGTCCAAATGCTACTGAAGGAAAGACAGTATCGACGATATGTCACAAAAATCTTTGGTCTTCATTCTGAGCTGTGCACCAGGCAGAGAAGGCCGACCATTTAAGGGCATAGAGGCGTCTTGTAGAAGGGGCTCTAGCCTGAGAGATAGTGTTTAACATGCTCTCTGGGAGGTCCACAGGCTCCCATTGAGTGGCCAAAGATGCAGTGCCCACAGCTCGGTTCCTGAGGTCCTGCCTCAGGGGAATGGGCCACAGGGCTGCTACAAGCAGCTGAGTTAGCACAGAGGATCAAGGCTGGTTCCTCCAGAGCAGGGCCACAAGAAGCACTTTCAATTGGGCCAATCATGGGCCAGCACATGTCTGTCTTTTGAATAGTAGATTGGACAGTGCGAGTTGTCTTCTGAGGCGAAGAGGTCGACCTCTGCTGTCCCGAAGATTTCCCAAATTTCATGAACCGTTTGGGGGTGGAGCGTCCACTCCTCTGAGGGGACATTACTCCAGGACAGCATGTCTGCTCCCTGGTTCAGTTCGCACATATCATGCGTTGCTCTCAGCGAACGCAGGATGGGCTGTGCTCATTCCAAGAGGTGCTTCACCAGGGTGAAGAGGTGCTTCGATGATAGCCCCCCTTGGCGATTTATGTAGGACATCAACGACATGCTGTCCGACCGGACTAAGACGTGGTGACCTCTCAGTTCTGGCAGGAAGGTGTGAAAGGCTCGACAAACTGCTAGCATTTCTAGGCAGTTGATTGTGTAGCCAACTTTCCTCATCTGACCGGGAGCCGAAGGCTGGTCTGCCCTCACACAGAGTTCCCCAACCCATGTTGGACACATCTGTCGAGACCAGTCTGGAGACTGTTCGTAGGGGCACACCTCGGTTGAACCAGTGGTGGTTCTTCCAGGGGTCCAGGGCCGCTAAGCAGGTCTGGCTCATTCTGATGCGCAGATAGCCATGCCGCCAAGCGTGAGGTGGAACCTGAGGTTTCAGCCAGTTCTGTAGGGGCTGCATGTGTAGCAGGCCCAGCTGTAGTTCTAGAGAGACAGAGGCCATAAGGCTTAGTAAGCTCTGGAACGCTCTGAGGGGGAGAGGGGCTCCAGGTTTGAAAGAAGCCATGAGCTGCTGAATGGCCAGAGCACACTCTGGTGAGACTGTAGCCTTCATCTGGGCTAAGTCGAAAACTGCCCCCAGGAATGAGATACATTGGCTTGGGGACAGTGAGCTCTTGGCAAAATTGACCCTGAGTCCCTGTGTGTTATTAGCTCTGCCTCTGACTGGGCTAAGACAAACCAGTTGTCGAGGTGATTCAAGATGCGGATTCCCATCTGTCTCAGAGGAGAAAGAGCCACGTCCATACACTTCGTAAAAGTGTGCAGAGCTAGGGACAGCCCAAATGGTAGGACCGTATATTGATATGCCACTCCCTCGAAGGCAGATCTCAAGAATTGTCTGTGATGGCGGGCTATCTGGATGTGAAAGTACGCATCTTTCAGATCCAGTGAGAAAAACCAGTCCCCTGGGCATATTTGCGCAAGGATCTGTTTCAATGTAGTCATCCTGAACGTTCGTCTCATGAGGGCGCGGTTCAGGCATCTGAGGTCTAGGATGGGACTGCGGAAGTATCGGCTGTAGAAGCCTGACTCACTCTGGGCTGGAGAACCATTCCATGGCTCCTTTCACCAGCAAAGTCATCACCTCGAAGCGGAGGATGTGTGCGTCCTTTGCTCTCACTGAGGTGGGAACCACAGGGGTCTTCGAGTGAATTGAAGTGAGTAACCTCGTTTTATTATTCCCAACACCCAGTTTGACACTCCAGGGATGGCCTGCCAGGCCTCGGCCCGCGTGTCAAGGGATTGGATTAGTCCAGATGACAGGCCGCTGCATAGGGGCCTGGTGTTCAAGGTAGGCAGAAGAGGAAATTTGCTCTCTTTTTGAGTAAGTTTGTTTTTTATTGTGTTCGTTATAACAGCGACAGGCTGCATGGGCAAGTGAACATGTGCGGGCCCAATTTTTGCAGCAAACACATTGCTTCCAATGGAGGACACAGGTTTGCTTTGCTGCTGAGTCAGCACGGCTCTGGGGCAACTGGAAGCAGCAGCTGAACTAGAGCGTTTTGGCAAGAAGTGCCGCATGGCGTGGGACGACTTCTGCGCGGTGGTGAAACGTTCAGCAAAGCCCTCGATGGCAGGCCCGAAGAGACCGGAGGGGGAGACAGGGGCATCCAGGAAGGGAACCTTGTCTGCATCCTTAATCTCTGTGGCACTCTAACACAACCAGGCTGGCCATCGACCTACCAATGGTCTGGGCTGTGGCCTTTGTGGCGCACAGGGCCAGGTCAGTTGTGCTGCGCAGTTCCTTGAAGGTGGCAGTGTCAGGTCCAGTCTCGTCCATTGAGCGGAGGAGCTTAGCCTGGAACACCTGGAGGACGGCCATGGTGTGGAGCACTGAAGCTGCTTGGCCGGCCGATGAATAGGCCCGTCCAGCAAGAGCTGAGGTGGTCCTACACGGCTTGGATTAGAGGACGGTCTTCACTTTCCATCCGATGGCAGCGGGCGGGCAGAGGTGCATGGCCACTGACAGCAGCTTTTCATATCCTTTCTCTTCAGTGCCATCGACAGTGGTGAAGGCGGAAGAGGTAGAAGGGCATAGGCGGGCCAAGTAGAGGGCTCACCACGACTTGGTCAGCTCATCATGGACCTCTGGGAAGAATGGTGCTGCACGCTGACGAGGGGCCTGGTGGTGCCCCGGCAAGAACCATTCATCCAGATGGTTGCGTGTGGGCTCCTCGGGGGGAGACCAGTAAAGGCAGAGCTCCTCAACAGCCTTGGAGAGGATGCAGAAAAGATCGGCATCCATCCCAGCTCTGGCGTCAATGGGCTCTAAGGATGGTAAGGGGGCTGGGTCTTCAGCAGGGCCCGTTCACTCCTCCGTGTCGGAAGCCACTAGTGACATGCTATCTTCTAGAGGGTCATCTTCCAATCCGCAGAATGAGACCATGACGCTCACGCCGGCAAAGGGACGTTGGTCTGGGCAGGAGAAAAGGACAGGTGATGTCTCTCTTTGTGGAGAGAGTTCATATCCAGATGCTGAGTGCCTCTGCCCCGCTGTTTTTTCCTCACAGGTGCCTGGGAGGAAGAAAACGGGAGGGTGCGAGGGGCAGAGTAGCTCTCTGAAAAGAAAGCTATCCGCGAACGCAAAGAGGCAAAACTCATGCTCTCGCAGTGAGAGTAGTTGTCTCAGTGAGTGCAGCCTCAGTGTGGGATTTCCCCAGGCAGGCGACGCACTCACTGTGCCCGTCATCAATGTGCAGGGGTGCCCTGCACGAGCCACAGCTGTGGTGTGACATTTGAAGCAATGCCACAGAAATTTGCTCAGTAGAAAATAAGCTCTTTTATAAATAAGCTCTTTTAGATGCTCGCCGGATGGCAGCAGGGAGGCACTCCGCCACACAGGCATCGGTTTGTTTTATTCCACTGCCCGAACCAATGGATGTGCAGTTTAACTGCGTTATGAAATAAGGCTTCAGTAATTGGAGAAAAAGGACTTTTCCCCATATGTGTCTAGCGATGCAGTACGAGTTTAGTATCGAAGGGGAACCTGGGAAATGAGCAGTGGCATCGACTCTTAAGCCCCACTTTGGAACAAGGTATTCAGTGGGCCAAAAACCCCTAGCCCCCGAGGAGGCCCGATCAAACCCTGGAAGTGACAGTGGAAACATGACTAGCCCCGGCACGCATTGGAGTGCTAGCTTTTGGCCCTACAGTGGAAACGCGGTTAATGTGTGTTAACTGGGGTTTTGGCTGGGGGGTGGGGGGTTACAGAGGATAGTAAAACTTGAAATAATTTTTTGATGATGTGGCGTTTAGGTTTAGGGGTAGGGTTAGAGGATAGGGCTGTCAAACTTGACGCATTAGCGCATGCAATTAATTTTTTCAATTTAATTTAAATTTAAGCTAAATTATGATGGAAAAAACGAATGCTGTGTTAATTGCGTTAACGAAGCATCAGTTTTTCCATCATAATTTGGCTAGCGTTACATTAATGGTAACAGTCTTATTCATGCAAATGCTTTTAAACAATTCAAGCTCAACAAGACAAACGTGAACACGCTGTCTCTGAATGTCACACAACTCGTGTGCACAGAAAGATGAGCGCCAATATTGAGTTATCTTTTGGGTTTGAACAAATAATAACACACAGAATTATGCCCGTTTTGTCGAGTATCCTCATAAGAGTAGTCTTAAATGAGTCACAGCAGTCTAATAAACCTTTTGCTGTGATGTCTGTCATTAATGTTAATCAAAGAACAAATGTAAGAGAAAACTGTAGCTTTAGGATTGTAGGATTAATCTATATTTCATTTTTTAATTTATGCAGTGAAGACTGTAAAAGTGTTTGATAACTTTATTCAATTTCTGTATATTTCCTACCTGTTAGACAGTTAAGGCCACAGGTAGATATGACATTTATTATAATGGGTTTATGTGAAGTTTGTTTTACGTTCACCACCTAAATTAAAACCTAAAGCCTAATCTTGAAATTGATAGTTTTCAGATATACTGTAATATTGAATGTCTATAATTAGTGTTTTTTTAAACAATTTTTATATAGACCAGTATTTCATCAGTACTGGTAGCCTATTAGTATCAGTGATACTGGCCTTCATTCATAAAAAGATGGCATTAAACAAATATTTAAAATATACTGTCTTTAAGTTGTTTCTGCATTAATTTGGAGAGTAACTGTGAAATTATTACAATATAAAAATATTAAAACTCACGATTAATTAATTGATTTGATTGGCCATCTCACTCATTTTGACATTGACAAGCACTGTTACACTGTTGAGACAGAGCAACCTAAAAATCTAAAACAAAACTTTTTGTCTTCCAAATAACAAACAGAGCTGCGCGTAATTGCAGCAGAGCAGCATCAAGAATATCAAATATTGAGGGACAATTTGGCCATTTCTGGTTTTTGGAGACTTCTCTGTCTATGGTGGTTATATAGCATTTCATACAATTAAATGTATTTATATGTATCATATCTTTTACATTTCAAATTTATAATGAACAACTGCTTTACAAAGACTAAAAAACAAATCTTAGGCCTACCTAATGCAGAGGAAGCCGCCTCTTTTCCGAGTTGCGCAGATGTTGATAGTGGAAACGATAGAGCCCCCTCTCCTTTAGTTGTGGGTTTATTTTCAAAAAAAGATGAATAAATATCCATTTACTTTAGTTAGCTGCTATTTAGCATAAGCCTAAACTAGGCTATAGCTGGAACAGATCGAGAAGAGATGGTGAGTTCAAGTCATGTCGTAAATATCGTATTTACTAGCTAAACACACATGAATGCCACCACAATGTCGTAAACACGAGTGGGAAGCTCAGGATATTCTTTAAGCTCCGATCTGTACGAGTTGGGGGCATCAGTGAGAAATATGGTGGAATACCGCAATACTTATAGGTATTTAGCATTGACATTGTCATGCTTTTCTATTTACAACAAAGTAAGCTAATTCCCTGCACAAAATATGATAGCATTATAAGATAACAATATAATATGTAATGATGAAGTTTGCAGTGGCTTCATAAATTAATTAAAAACATAAAAAAGCAAAACCTACCTGGTGCACATTCTTTGTTCTTCATGTTCTTGAATAAGAGGTGCTGTATTTTTGTGTAATTAAGAGAAGGTACACCACCATCTGAATTTTGATAGTTGGTCTGCTAAATAAAACAGGCGGTGTGCCAAATATGTAGGCTAGAGGGTAGTCGTGGGTGCAGATGTGAAGTAAATTAATATTTATGAGGTAAACTAATATTTCATGCATAGGTTGCCAAATTTATGCCTAACACAGAAGTAAGCCCTGATAATCTCTGCCCTGGTTTGGTTTGTGTCAAGCCATTCATTAGTTTGGTTGTTTGATGAAAAAGAGATTAAATGTAGGCTAGTTTCAGTAAACTCGCTAAGAATCATACAACTGTGGCAGCGGAGGATTATTATTCTGTTGCATGAAACTGAGGAACAACTGATGATGGCACAGATTAGTTGGCCAATCAACAGAAAGGGGTGTTTAATTCCCACCCACATATAAGCTGCATCCCAATTCAGAGGCTGCATCCTTCAAAGGCCATGCCTTCACAGGCCTCAAAGTTCAGAACGAGCATTGTTAAATGGGACGGTCTAGCCTACTGTAACGTGGTGGCTGTATAGGAACTCACAAAATGAAGAAGATAAATCTCAATAAGTCTTTACTAGATAATCCAACAGGCAAAACAGATGAAGGCAGGAGCAGAACAGAACACAACATTTGTAACATACGAGACCTGACACTGAACTGAACTGAGGAAAGACAGGAACTTAAATACACAGACGATTAACTCAAATGACAGACAGCTGTGATTATTAGGTCAGTGTCCATGGTGACTGATTGTGGCAGGAAAACAGAACAAAGGAAGCACATGTGACTAATGAAAACAAACTGAAAGTCCATGTGGTGTGAGGGTGTGACAGAACACCCCCTACCGGAAGGCACGTCCTCGTCCCTTAGAGAGGAGGTGAGGAGGACAAAGAGATGGTGAATCAGGCAGATAATGCAGGAGGCGGTTCTGGAGGTGGAGCAACCGAGGGCAGAGGCGGAGCCTGAGGTAGGGCGGAGCAAGTCATAGTCGAAGGGGTAGAGGACCAGAGAGCAGCGGATGGTCTCCAAGTCCACAGCGGACGCAAAGCGATGTTTGACCCAGGTGGAGCCGACGTGCTGAGGTCGAGGGCAGAAGGAGCGCAGGCACAGGAGCCAGGGCGACGGATGGAGGCAGATCGTAGCTCACCGAAGCTGGAGGCGGAGCTTCAGGCTCCTCATGCCCAGGAGGAGACGGTTCCCAGCAGGCCCAAGATGGTGCCATGTTACTGAGAGGAGGTGGTACCGAGGGACTGAAGGGAGACGGAGGTGACTGGGTGGCACAGATGGCTGGAGACTGGGGAACAGACTATGAAAAAAGTGTCCGAAATAGAATGGAGAGATGGTGGGAGAGGCACGGTGGGTGGGGCCAGCGTGGCAGGCAGAAGACAGACAGGTTCAGGCAATAATACCAGGGCTAGAAAAATGCACTCTCCACACTTAGAGTCCAACAGTGTCTCAACAAAAAAACTCACTCTCAGTAGCCGGGGAGTGGGCGGGGCTCACTTCCAAACCCTCAAATTCCACCAACACTCCTTCAGCGATAGATGGCTTGGCCGGCTCACACACCTGGTCAGGTGCACACTGCTTGGGCTCCATGGCGATGTAATCCCCTGTCGCTCTCATAAAGCGCAGTGGTCTCCATCCACCTACAGTGGGCTCAGGTCGTTGATCGTCACTGTCTAGATGGCCCTGGCTGGGCACTGGATGGGGAGTGGGGCTGGCAGCAACCTCGACGGTGAATGCTGATCCGCAGGATGCCAGCACCCACTCCACATGATGCAAATCTCCCTCGAGGACCCTCCCCGCAGTAGCCCGGGAAGGTGGTCTGATGGGCAAAATCCAGAAACCCTTCTAAATGTTTCTCAAGGGAGCTTTCTCCCTGCTCAAGGCACATGAGTTTGACTGGTGGAAAGTCCATGGTGCAAACAGGGGTGAAAATGGAACAAAAAACACTGAACACGAAAAAAAAAGGAAAAGAAAATTTTCACAAGCACGTCATTTCGTTTCACTTTTGGTTGGGTCTTCTGTAACGTGGTGGCTGTGTCTTTCCTAGATAATCCAACAGGCAAGCACAGATGAAGGCATGAACAGAACACAACACTTGTAACATATACAAGACCCGACGCTGAACTGAGGAAAGACAGGAACCTAAATACACAGGCAATTAACTCAAATGACAGACAGCTGTGATAATTAGGTCAGTGTCCATGGTGACTGATTGTGGCTGGAAAACAGAACAAAGGAGCACATGTGACCTAATGAAAATAAACAAACTGACACTCCATGTGATGTGAGGGTGTGACACCTACGGAGCATTGTTCTTGTCACCTAGCAACTTTGACAGCTACCGTTGATGAGTAGCAGTAACGTTTGTACTGCACTTTTTTAAAAGTTATATTAAAAAACAAAACAGGGTTCACAAAATAACATGTAGGTTCACCATGGTCCATTTCTGCATATAATATTATAAGAGTATAAACTACATATGATTGCATTTTAGTAAGATATGTGAACATTTGAACCAATTTAAAGTTTTTTTTTTATATTTGTATTATTAGATATGTAAGTTGAAATCCATTGCTTACATTTAAAAGTATAATTCAGCGATTTCTCTCAAAAAATCCTGTCGTCCACGGTGCGCAATGAATTCTGAGGTATGCAAGGCCACAAAGGAAATGAAGGAACGCATTTGGAGGCTGCATTTGAAGGAGACTTCAAATTGGGACAGCCTTCGTCACGCCGCAGTGACGCAATCGGCCTTCGAAAGAGGTCTTCAAAAGATGCAGCCTCTAAATTGGGACAGTTGTAGAGATTAAATATTCAAGCTGTTTATTCATTTTCTACATCTGAACCTAAAAGCGAAAAATCTTTTTTATATATATATATATATATATATATAAGAAAAAGATGCCATTTTCTCTTTTTAATTTCAATATTAAATCAAAAAAACGAATGATCAGAACATACCCTGATTTACTCTGTGTGATTTGCTCTTCGACTCATTGTATAAACTATGCATAAATACATGATGCTACTTTGTTCATAATTGTTTATGCAATTTACAAAATTATATTTGAATTATAAAGTTTGATATACCATGACTGACTTTTTGTACTGTCAGTCATGGTATTTCATTGCTTTGAATAAACAATTTAATGCATTGCATTAATATTTTGCTCATTGCGCCCTATTGTGGCCTCAGGAGACAAGCCAAAAGCTTATCCCCCCTAACTGAAATTATGCCTTTTAAATTTGAATACAATTCAAATAGTAGTAATGTTTAAGTAAAAAATTTGAATTTAGTTTTTCAGCCAATTTTGACTGCCCTGCTATAGAGTGCATAAAACGTGTTTAGTTACAAAGTAGCCTATGTCTTTTTTTCCCTGGTGTGCTGCTTCATTAACAGCTAACTTCAGACTGCTTCTTGCTCTCTTGTTCTGCTTTTCTGTTACAGGAGCCCATTACTTCTACTCTTGAAGACCCACAATGTGATGTTAAGGTGTCTCATTTCACACTGTTTGCATATTTTTGCATGTTTTTCTTTAAACAAGGCTAGATTTTCTACTAAGACTCTTTTAAGGCCAATATAACAATATTAAAGGATTAGTTCACTTTCAAATGAAAATTACCCCAAGCTTTACTCACCCTCAAGCCATCCTAGGTGTATATGACTTTCTTCTTTCTGATGAACACAACCGGAGAAATATTAATAAATATCCTGACACATCCAAGCTTTATAATGTCAGTGAGCGAGGATCAACAAGTAAGAGCTGAAGAAAGTGTCTCCATCCATATTCCACACAGCTCCAGTGGTTTAATAAAGGCCTTCTGATGTTAAGCAATGCATTTGTGTAAAAAAAAAAAAAATCCTTATTATATTCTATCTTCAATCTGTACCAAGTCACAGTTTAGGCCTACCATGCTTGCTCCACTAGTAGTCAGGATGATCAGGAAATCAGGATGCCATCAGTAGTTGTTTGTTTAACCTTTTAAAAAGTTGACCCCACTGAAAATCATGCACATTGCCTTTGCATATGCACATGCTAATTTATATTTTTCTACAACCAGAGATGTGCACCAGATTATCATGTGTAATTCAATACTATGAATAATTCTAGATGCCTTATACAAGTTGTTTAGTTTTTTAAAATGAACATTATAGCTTATTTTTTCATCAACTGGTTAACAACATGCTTTACAAATTGTTTTACATTGGACTGAATAAAAACGGCAGGTGGGATGAATGAAAACTACTCTCTGAGTAGGTGCTTGTGTAAAAGCAGAAATAAAGTACCTTGGGTTACCACTGCACAACTTTCTGTTTCTGACACCTGCTTGTCACAGAGAAGACAGGAAGTCAAATAGAGTTTTGTATTTTCTTTTTTTCCTTCAAACATTTGTACACACTTCTACATTTTTATATTGTAGATTGTCTACAATCTGAACTAAAACATGCCAGCCCAAAAAGATGTCATTTGGGGGGAAAAAAAGTTTTTGTTTTTTTTTTAAACCTGTGTTTTTAGTAATTTAGTACTGTGGTACCTGTGACTGTTTATACTATTTACTGTGACAAAAGTTTCAGCAATTATTGTGATATGAAAATGTGATACCATCACATGCCTTTGCAAACCATATGATAATATTTACCTGCTGTGAGAACAGTCATGTATGATCTCATGACTGGATCATTACACTGGGTCATTTCAAGCATGATTAACAGTTCAAATGCACAGCCATGATTTCTTCATTTTTTCTTTATAACTACTGTTTGTTTCAATCATATGTGATGTAGAAAAATGCTGCCCTCCTTTCTTTCTTCAACAGCAGCAGCCTCAGTCTGTCCTGGAGGAAGACTATAATCATGAGCTAGCTGGATTGAAGGACATCTACCCAGCCATCGAGAGGAAATATACAAGTATGACTGTCAGCTCCACCTCAAACCTGGAAGCTGAGGTGGATTTCACTGCCAGTATGGACTTACACAGTGGCATGGAGGAGTTTTCTAGAGACATGGCTAAGCTGGTCGAAGACAACAAAGTGCAGCTGAGCAGGGATAGTTTTGACGAGACTCCCTGCAGGTCTCAATCCACTCATCACATAAATTTGCAAGATGTATCACCTGGAAGAGAATGTTTCCTTGAAGGTCGTGCTCATCAAGCTATAGAACCTGTAAGGGCGAGTTTGCATTCCATAAACAGGACAAGACAGGAAGAGATCTACAGAATTATGTGAAACAATAATAACACATTTTTAAACAACATTATTATGTTGCAATTTGTTTTTTTTTTTGTTTGTTTTTTTTTGTTTTTTTTCTTCATTATTAGGTAACATTTGGATTTGTTCCATTTCAGTCAGTCATGTTTGACGTACGTCGGAACTTACCGACGAATTGGAGATCGCTTTGAGAGACCAATCTATTTAGAGTGTAACTAAAACAAGTACATGACTTCCAAAATGTTAACGCAGAAATGCATTTTCGAAATGCATCCATCCCCAAGATTGGTTTGCAGCAGTCAACCTGAAGGACATGTACTTTCATGTCTTGATTTTCCCTTGACACAGACTGTTCCTATGTTGTGCATTTGAGGGTCGAGCATAGGACATGGTGCTCCATCACTTCAGCTTGTTGGGACTTCCGGTCAACTGGGAAAAGAGAAAACTCTCCCCTGTGCAGAGGATCTCTTTTCTTGGTATGGAGTTGAACTCTGTCAACTGGACAGCACGACTCACAGAGGAGCCCCTGGGGCATATGGCATCTGCAGCCACAGTAAGAGTAACTCAGGTTACTTCATGTGAGGCCGCTTCTGCACTGGCTTCACAGCTTGAGTCCCAAGATGGGTGTAGCAGAGCGGCACACACCGGGTGTCAATCAACCCGTACTGTCACCAAACCTTCAGCCTGTGGTCGGACCCTTCATTTCTATGGGTGGGAGTTCCCCTAGAACAAGTGTCCAGGTATGCTGTGGTATTCACGGATGCTTCTGCCACCGGCAGCCCTGGTTTTTCTTTGTTCCGTCTGTGCTCTGTGGCTGTACTTGGACAAAACACATAGTTTCAGGACCTCAGACAAGCTCTTTGTCTGTTACGGAGGCCAGCAGAAGGGAAAGGCTGTCTCTAAGCAGAGGTTAGCCCACTGGATAGTGGATGCTATTGTCTTGGCGTACCAATCCCAAGATGTGCCTTGCCCGTTCGGGTTGCGAGCACACTCAACTAGAAGTGTTGCTTCCTTCTGGATGCTAACTCAATGCACCTCGCTGACAGATATTTGTATAGCTTCTGGTGTCTCTGCTGGTGTTCTTTCCCCCCTAGAACTAGGCTGGAACCACCCCAAAGACTTCCACATCTTGTACTAGCCTGCTTGGCTAGTCCATTTGTGTAACCGCCACATTTCACCTCCGTACGGGCAGGATGTGGCTTCTGCAGCGTTCCCTTTTCCTTTTCCAATAGTCACACTGGTGGGTCTTGTGGAACAGCGGTGACTAACCTTCTCTGCTTAGCACTGCATTGCAAAGCAGCTGATGCAATCATCGCATGCCAATGTGCATTGGCTCATTTTAGTTACACTCGAAGTAGATTGGTCTCTCAAAGCGATCCCCAATTTGCCTGTCAGTTCCGACCTACTTCTCTGTTCCCTCCTTCAGGGAGGGAGACATTTTCTGTTATTTCTTTATTTTCGTTTTTTTTTTTTTTTTTTGTACTTCATTGTGTTTTTTTATTATTTATAAATAGGGCATTAGTAAAACAGGAGGGACATGTTATGAAAAAATTCATTCAATTCATTCAAACCTATTCAATAATATAGAATTTTATCATAACGTTTGTATCTGAGATTTTCTGAAATGAAGATAGCAATAGCAATCCAAATTTTAGTATTTGATTTGAATTTAAGGCGCCTTGCAGTATAACTGTGATATTCACCCATCATGCAAAAAGTAAAAAAATAATAATAATAATAATAACTAAATTACCATTTTAAAAAATAAAAATATATTGAAATATAAATAAAATGAGTGGAAAATAGTTTTCTCTAGAGTCTAGACAAATAGTAGAGTGGGGAATTGTTTCATTTGAAACAATTTATATATTTATTGAATGGATAACTAAACATTTTGTAACAAACATCCTCTATTTTACTGTTAAATAAAAATGTGTTGGATACTGTAAACATCTTCTGTATCATCTGAAAATCATATTGTGTAATTGACCGGGTGCACCTCATGCATATGTGTCAATAATAATAATCCTGAATTAATTACAGATCATGGCCGTGATTGATGGATTGATGTATGCTCAATTAACTTAGAACAACTGTCTTTTACTTGATATAACTATTTATACTGTTTGTAACAAAAGCAAATACTCAACAGACATATACCTCACATACTAATGTAACTATTTTTGTCTCTTTTTTACTCATCAGCCCCCTGTTTCCAAGAAAGACCCCAGTGCAGTGAGTGCAGCACAGATGTTGCGAAAAGGGGATTTTAAAATGGAACTGCATTCTAATGGTTCTGATGTTCCTGTCGAAGACATCTCTGATCATGTGAGAATTTAACTGTAATGTCTTTACTTCCACTATCACAGAGGTTTTCAGCCTTGCTCTTGGGGACCCATGGCTGCGTTCCACTTTGCTTTTACACACTCACGAACTTCCTAAGCACTTCACATTGGAGGAATCCCCACCGACATTTTGCAGTGAGTTCCACTTCATGAAGTTTATATGGACAGACCCTCTACCCCTTGATTTTGAGATTTTTACTTCATATGTACACTTCAGGCAGCTCCATATACCACAATGCAACTTAAATGTGACATCACTGCAGATCACGTTTTATTTAACCCCACTACAAACTAGTCTATGATATATATATATATTTTTTTTAAATATTTAAAACAACCCAAACACACCTATATACACATAGAATGCTGCATTAAACAATTTTGTAAGGGAATAAAATTTAAATAATAAATCAACTCCATAGCGTATTCCAAGTGATCAAGGCTCTAGGATGTTCCAATTTAGCCCATTGCAAGGGTTCCACCAGTAGTGGGCACTCGTGCAATGTAAGCAATGACGTACATCTGAGTCTGAGACTGAGGGAAGTTAGCATAAGGAAAGGGCATAAAAAAACGAACTGGAACGCAGCCACTGTCCTGCAGAGTTCAGCTCCAACCCTAATCAAACTCACCTGAACCAGCTAATTAATCCTCTGGGCCCTGAGGTGTTTTCTGGACCCTGGAGGTGTTTTGACATGCCCTGACATTTGTGCTTATTTCTGTTACTTTTAAGTCTTATTACACTGTATTCAGCACAAACTCTGCTACAATAATATGTGAGCAGCATGTATGTAAAAGTTTGTAGTTCTGAGAAAACTGAAATAAGGCCTAAAGACATATCTTGCATGTCTGTGTGATAAGTATTGGCTGTGTATTGGCAGCAGATGTGTTTCAGAAAGTTTCTCGCGGAGACAGAGGGTGTGTTCACACTTGTCATGTTTGGTTCAATTAAAACGAACCCTGGTGCGATTGCTCTGGTAGTGCGGTTCATTTGAACACATGTGAACGCTGTCATCCGAACCCTAGTGCGCACCAAACAAGCAGACCAAGACTGTTGAAAAGATGAGTCTCGGTCCGCTTCTAAACAAACTCTGGTGCGGTTCGAATGATATATGAATGCAACACAGACCAAAGACATGTAAACGAACCAGAAAAAACAGGAAGATGAGAGCCTAAAAAGGACAGAATCCTCACGCATATCGTTTTTTCTCGTCATAGTCTTGAGTTTGCCCATCACAGGCTTCAGACGCGCGTCTCCACGCAGCAGATCATTTGTGTGTGTGTGAATGATGGATTCCCACTGCTGTTTTGACTCTTTTACATTTTATAAGGTCTTCACGAGTTCCCAGCTGGCCAAAATACCATCCTATGCAGGCTACGCACACACAACAAAGTGCATTTATCTCAGCACATAGCATTGTTTCGGATGTTCAGTAAGTTCCATCTCAAAATAGGCAATACATCATAAAATCTGACCAAGGTAAGAGGTAAACGCATTCAGCTGGATTGCTTCCACAGTGTAGACGCTGGTCAAATGCGTTCGAACAGCCTGAAAAGACTTCCTACTCTTCGCCTACTGACCTAACGCGCTGACCTAGCTAGATGGGATTTAAACTTTGTTGGCTAAAGACCCAAGTTTGGTTTGAAGATGAAAAATGCACCAAGCTCAATTTTCTTGCACCATTCCTGATTTCTAACACACACTCACTGCATTCAGCATGGTCTTTGCGGATATTAGAGCAGAAACGAAAACTGCTCTCCATGTGATTTTCTGTCATCTCCAGTCGCGTTCATATGTAAATTGCGTGAGCTTATTTCATCCATTAGATCGAAATATCTGAAATAGCCCATACATTTATCTACCCATAAACCCTCCCTTCGAAGAAATCAGGACAGAAGTGGTCAAAAGTGGACAAAGGAGATGGATTTAAAAACCAGGTGTAAATGTTAATGTGTCTCTCTCATCTACTCGACCAATCGACCAAAACGCATCTTATTTAAGATTTAATGTGGATGATGATAAAGTAAAGTATGATTCTTCACAGAGTAATACGGTGTTTAATATTTGATGCTGCTACAGTGGATAGGTCTTTTAAAAGGATAAAATTTAATAATAGATAACTGGATAACATTAGTGGAAAGGTGTTGAGAGCATGTAGTTAAGTGGTATATTTACACAGATTTTTAACATGTCATCTTAAAATGCAAATTGTCCCACCAATCTGGAAACATGCCAAAAAATCGAAATCACAGGTAAATCGGTGCTCGTTCACGCGAGTGACAATCACGCAGTGTGTATGAGCAAAGATACGATCGGAGAGAATCGCCGACGAGTCGCAGACGCCCGTGAGATATTTGGCATGCTAAATACCTGGACCTGTTGGCGATTCAAAAATCCTGCTGTGTGATAAGTATTCTGACTGAAAACTACATCGGCCATGACCGACAGCCAATGAGAGAGCAAGATACAGAGCAGTGGGGAGTTCGGGGAGGAGCGCACAGGCAATTCGTATTGCAAGCTTCTTGTGGGCTACCATTTACCATAATAATCCCAGTCTCACGTGAGAACTCCGGTCTTGCACGCGTGATATCGCATTGTTTCCTTGTCACATCTCGCATGTGTTTGGTTGTGAAATGTAGTTTGCGTGCCAGACAGAGTTTGTTGGCGATTCTAACTATTGTAAAGTCATGCAGTGTGAAACCTTCTGTCGCCGATCCATCGTGCAGTGTGAACACAGCAGCGACTGAATGCTGGCCAAGATAGTCATGCAGTGTGAAAAGAACAGTGACACGACTACTTTGAAAATCGTGCAGTCTGAACTCGGCTTAAGACAGAAGCACCAGGGACCCTGGGGTGGAGCCCAGATCTAGGTTGTAAAATGAATGTGTGCTGAAGAGGACCAGCCTCCTGCATCATATACGCCTTGAAGAGAAGCCTCTGATAATAAGGCTTTGCAAGCCGCCATACTCCTGGTTCAGTGGGTTCTGACAGTCGAAAGTGAAGACTGGCCAGCCAACCCATATGGAAGAGAGATAGCCTCGACTACCCACTTTCCAGGGTGACCCAAAACACAAACAGTTGATCAGATTTATGCCCCCAGGGCAAATCTGTGGACATAAACATCTAAATGCTCTGACTGGGCAAAGCAGATTTAACTTCTCCTGCTCTGTCGTTGTTGTGGCAAATTCAGTGTCCCTTTAGTTCTGATCTCAAAGAAAACTCTGAGTTGAATCTCCAGGTCCCAGGAGTTTTAACTTTATTGTCAAGCAACAAAGTGAGATGCCAGCTGCACATCTGAATCCGTCTCTGCCCAGGGTGCAGTTCTTATACATTTTTCTTATCTGTTATTTCACATCAAAGTGGCATAATTCTCTGATAAGATTCACCCCTAAAGTTTCTTCCAATGATCTCATTTACAGGTTCTCTTCTCCCTTTCTCTTCTTGGAATCTCCTTAATACTCCCCAACATTTTCACCACAGTCACTTCATTAATTGGCTATCTTGTTCTCTTTGTAGGAGTGGCCAACTGCCAACTAATCTTCATCTTTTGACTTACTCTCTAATTGTGGAATTCTGCCAATTGATGATCAACCCTTTCTCATAGTCAATCAACATTCCCCAGAGGCAATACCCTTCACATGACACCTTTAATAATGGTCTTATTCATTTCAAAGCCACCTGTTGTCTAGTGGAACAATTCCAACAAAATATGCTTAGTGGCTAAGCTAACTTCTTAGATACATTTGACCCTTGTAATCACAGTCAGGTAGACCATGAGGCCTCAAAACACTTCAGGCTTATATAGTAAGCAAACTAATTATACAATTGTTTTCTATAGGATACATAAAATATTTCATCAACGTCTGAAAGGGAAGAGAACAGTAGGCCTGCAACACAATAGATCTTTCCACATTAGTGGGGAACTTGGGAACATAACCCGGTCTAGGGTGAAGGAAGGCCTTGACCAAGCCTGCTGCAAACTCCAAACACGAAGGGGATACCAACAGGACTGGACCGCCTTCCATTCTCCTCCCAACCCCCTGTTTAGTTTCAGGCACTGGAAGCGTTGTTTGTTGCCAGTGCTGAGTTTGCCCCACTAGATGTGTGCACACACAAGCACCTGCTGTTATAGCAAATCAAGAAACAAAAGAACCCTTCACAAAAAGAGGACTTCTCTTCAGTCTCCCTCGTGCACCACCCCAGTGTGCGACCTGCTACTTATCACGCAGCTCCTCGCCACCCAAAGCCAGGGCTTGGGAAGCCATTCCAAATGTGTTAAAGTGGTTCTTGGAAACAATCAAATGAGGTTACTTGCTCTAATTCACTCACAGACCACAGACTCATTTCTCCTCAAGACATTTCAGAGCCTACTAGGCCTAATGGCAGCAGCCTCCTTAGTAGTGCCACTGGGCCTGCCACATATGCAACCCCTTCAGTATTGGCTGAAAGCCAGCATCCCACCTCATACTCCGCATCTGGGATGACTCAATCTCAAGGTTACCCATGGCTGTGTCAGGGCCTTGGGCCCTTGGAAAGCTGTTTGGCTCCTGGTTGAGCCCGGAATGAGGCTGGCACATCAACTGCCTGGAAATGTTTGTGGGTTTTTCTTTGGTGGTAGTCTACATAAACCACCAAGCGGGACTTGGGTTGCACCCTTTGTACAAGCTAGTGAGGCGCTTCCTCCTGTGGACACAGCGCAACCTTCATTCTCCATTCTGGCAGTGCACGTGTTGGGCAGACTGAACCAGGGAGCAGACATGCTGTCCCAGAGCGGAGTGTCTTCAGGGGAATAGAGACTCCACCCCCACATGGTTCAAATGATCTGGAGTATCTTTGGGAGAGAGCGGAAGTCAACCTCTTAGCCTTAGAAGAGAACTCTCTCTGCCCAATATTCTTTTCAAGGGAGAAGGATGCGCTGACCCAGCTTGTGCCTGAATGCCTTTCCCCCAGTATTTCTGCTCCCTCAGGTCATCAGACAAATGCACAGCATCTCCTGATCGATGCTTATGAATTTATCCTCTAGCCCTTATCAACGTCAGCTATGAACACTATCACTTGGGAATAATGAGGCTCATTATTCAGCAGCGCACAATTTCAAGATTATTTGCGATTTATAGGTTTCACATCTGGAAGAGAGGTGTATGCACATTTTTTGTGCATACGTTCGTTCTCTGAATTACACGTACACACATTTGAGAAATAACTGTAAGATCAAATGTGGGACATTTTATAAATGAGACCCAAGGTCTCTAGTGTTCCACTAACCTGCTATGCAGCAGTAATATATGAATATAACTGCTTAAACGATTCAAAGTATCAAACAATATATAATCCACAATATAGATAAATATTATCTGCGATAGATGCATAACACCAGTAATCATGGAGTAATGAAGATAAACAAAGGGGATTAGCACAATGACTCTAGCATAGCATCAGTCAGACATTAGCAACAAATATCAATATAACACACACGATTATCTTAATTACTAACAGATGAAGATAGAAACACTTATTATTCAGCATTGATGCACACAATATAAGTATAACCACTTTCTGAATGGTGAATTCTCTCAGCAGTGCAGTCCCATGTCATGCGCTCACTTCTCCATCTTGAGCGAATCTGCGCATAACAGAGCGCTGCTCATTGCTCATTGTGTGCTCTCAGGAAGTGGTGGAGCACATCAATATGCACCAGAGATGCGCATACACAATTATTAACTCATCTGCGTTGCCTTTCTTACAATAATTCATTCTCCATATATGTAATTCAGCAAACCCTCCTCGGTTACTAGGTAAAAGCAAATTACTCCAGCTTGTTGATTACTTCAGCTTGTTCAACTTCAGAATGTGGGTGATCCCCAAACTGATGCTAACACTGATGCTAACTGCCGCTCAAGGTCAAGCAGACAGCGGCACTCAGCTCAGAGCGCAGCCAAGACCAGGACACTGATAGTGGGTGACTCCACAATCAGAAACAGTGGCAGGACTACAACTACATGCTGCCTTCCACAAGCAACAGTTTCTGATTTAAACAGGGAACTTAAAAACATTCTGATGAAACATAAGACTGAAAATTGACCAATCATTCATGTGGGAAAGAAAAATATTCGTAAAGAGCAGTCAGAACTCCTTAAGAGGGATTTCAATGAACTTTTTAAACACTTTGAAAACTGAAAGTTTAGTCGTTCATCAGTGGACCACTCCCAGCAAGAGAGTTTCACGGTTGCTTGGGCTTAATGCATGGCTGCAAAAAAACTGCAACATAAGGGGACTGAACTTCGACATATTCAATCTTTTCTGGAGTCAGAGACAAATGTTTAAACAGGATGGCCTCCACCCAAACAAACTTGGTGCAAGAGTGCTAAAGGACAATATCTACTTCTCCCTCCATCATCCTTCTGCAGTGTGTGCCAATCCACTCAACCTGAATGGCACACAAACATCTGGACAGAGTATGAACAACCACAGGACTTCACTTCAGCACCTGAATTGACATGTGGTTGACACATCCCACAAGGACAATGATAACACCATACAGCCACAACAACCACTGCTCACAGACACAATCCTGGCTGAACTCTTCCCACAGAGCTCACCACAGACAGACTGTTATGTATTAGAACTGCTTCAGGATTCATCACCCAAGGACGACTTTCTGGAAAACAGCCAGGGAAGCCAGATATTACATTATATTACATCTTCTGGTAACACCAGATCCCTTACGAAAACAAAATTTAAGTGTGCTATTAGCATACTTCTTTTAAACTAAAAATAAGAAAGTATGCTTTCAGTCTACTTTTTATATACTTCTCAGAAATATACTTTATGTACTTCAGAGGAATATACTTGAAGGTGCCCTAGAATCTCCATTTCACAAGATGTAATATAAGTCTAAGGTGTCCCCTGAATGTGTCTGTGAAGTTTTAGCTCAAAATACCCCATAGATTATTTATTATACCATGTTTTAACTGCCTATTTTGGGGTGGGATTAAAAATGCTCCTATTTGTGTGCGTACACCTTTAAATACTCGTGATCCCTGCCCCCAAGCTCGCAACTGCCTTAAACATTGTATAAACGCTACAGAAGTTCACAATATAGGCTAACTCTCAAAATGGATCTTTACAAACTTTTCATGATGCAGCATATCAGATCATGTAAGTATGGCATATATTTTGGCGGAACAAGTCCCGCCTTCTAAATAAGAGCCAATCGCTGACTGGTAAAGTCATTGCGTCACTTCAGCGGCCATTAGAATCACCGGTTTCTATAGAAACAGTCAGACGCGTGCCTCCGAGAAGACGTGCATTTAGTTCTGCGCATGCGCATTAGCTTGATCCAACCTGAAAAATAGTTTTTTGTCATGATTCGAGCGTTTAGAAACTAAATTTATGAGCCGGTTGTTGTTAGATTTCATTGGTGATTTCAAATATGAAATTTAATCATAAGGTTGGCGAACAGTTTTGGAGAATTTGATGTTTCCCCAAGAGATAGGAGCTGCATGATGCCCAGGATGCCCGAGAGGCATTTCAAAGATGGTCGCCAAGTGAAATGACTTGTCTTAAAGGGACTTTGTTTTAACCACATATAACAGTATATTAGCAACATGCTAACAAAACATTTAGAAAGACAATTTACAAATATCACTAAAGATATGATGGATCATGAACAGTTATTATAGATCCATCTGCAGGGCTGGGGAGTAAGGAAATACATGTAACGACGTTATGTATTTAAAATACAAAATTTGAGTAGCCTAACTGTATTTCGTTACAATTACATTTTAAATAGATGGTAATCAAATTACAGTTACATTCAAAAAGTATTTTAGATTACCAAAGTGATTACTTTGAATTTTAATGTCATTTATTTCATTTAATAGGCTATTAATGTAAGCTGTTTGATGATTTGTAACCAACGAGCCAATTGTTGATTCTGCAACTCTGTCTGTTTAAAAAAAAAAAAAAAAAACGTGCGCAGCCTGTTCAGTTATTAGCAACCTGCAGAGTGCAGACATGAGATCGCACGCAAAAAATGGACAGGAAAACAGGGCATAACGCATTTCTCTAGTGGAAATTCAAAGACAGTTTTACTTATAAACATGAAAAAGGACGTACAGTAACATCATAGTGCAATGCAAGCTATGTCTGCAACAAAACTTCTATCTGCTTCAAAGGATTCAACATCTAATCTGAAAAAGCATCTTGAGTTAGGCCTATAAACTGTTCTTTGCTGGTCTTTGAAAATGTTATTTTCCTATTTACTCGTACGTTGAGCTTTACATGGTTATTAGCCTACAGTTAATATTTATAAGAATTTATTAGGTCTTTGAAAAATAACTCAAAATCCTCATAGAATTAACATCCACTTAATCATGCGTTAAATGTTTTATAAAGCCAATTTCTTGGTGTACTTTACAGAGAAACTTTAAATCTTAATAATTCACTCCAAATGTTTAGGTAACTTAGGCCTTTATGTCGCGTACTCGAGTTCATGATCAAAAATAGAGATGCAGTAGTCCACTGGTCATAAATCCAAAGGTTTTTTAGTTTTATTTTGGTCTATCTTTGTTCCGGGCTTGCAAACAAACTGCTCTGTAATAATTTCCCAAAATTTCAGGAAATATATTTACTAAGTCTGTCAAACAGGACGGTACACAGGCACGCTGAATACGGACACAGAGGAGAACAGACGCGCCAGCAGAGGAAATACTGCACCATGCACAAGCTCACTGTTCGCGAAATATAGGAAGAACAATATAAATATTAAATTGGGGTTGATATGAATGTATCTCTGAAGGGAACTATCTTCAGAAAAGTTTTGATGGCTCTTCCTCTTATCTCCAGCGCAGCGCTGCTGTGTATATAGTGGTAACCATGGAAACGCTATATCACTGCTGTTCCGTAAGCGACACCTACTGTCAGAGAGATTGAATTTACATTTCATTCAGTCCGTCTGCTGATTTTGTTTTTGTGCAGGTGTCTTATGTAGCATAATTTCACAAAGCTAAAGTCAGACCATGCTGTTTTTTCTGTTAATCTTAAAATTATACAATAATTTAAATGAAAAACAACTGATCATGCTCATGTTCATAACATCTTTGTTGGGACTGTGATAAAATGCAGTGTTTGCCTATAATATCAAAGAGCTACACATATTTTTTGAACAAATAAACTACAAATAAATTTGCTTTAAAAAAATCTGCAACCAGTATCAGAATTGGCCAATTTGCTTCTATTGGCCATGAAAAATCAAAATAGGTGCATCACTTTTATTTCCGCTGTTTGTTGTTTATATGGTTAATATTAATGCAGCTATCAGTGCACTAAGGTTTAAATATTAGTATAAACATATTTATACTAGGGATAGTTCACACAAAATGATCATATTTTTTCCCAAACCTGTAAAATATTGTGGTGGAGAGATGCAAAAAACTGTTGAGAAACCGTAGGTGTGTCAGCTTTAAATATATGCCTTCTCTCGAGATTATTGGGTATATCATTTCATTTAATTTCCTTTATAAACATTCTAAATGTTACAAACAAACTTTGTTAATAAAACAATTTAAACCACTGTGTCAGTTCGACTCTATGCACCTATAAAACAACCTGTATTAATATTTTATTGTTGTTATTTAATATTTTGTTATCCCTCTGATGCACATCTTTACAAATACAATTTAGGAATGATATCAATAATTATATGGATGTGATCTTAAAAGAAACAAATATTTTCATAATTTGTTTATCAAGATATTGAAATTCTTTACCAACACACATGTTATGTCTAAAAAAAACTGTAAACTTAAAACAGAACATCAAGTTAATATGGTCCTTTGTGTTAAGTATTTCAAAGTATTCCAAAGTATTTAGATTAAGTTACTAAACTTAAGTAATATAACGAAATAGGTTACTGATTACATTTTAAAGCATGTATTTTTTAATCTGTAGTGAAATACATTCTAAAAGTAACCTTCCCAACCCTGTCCATCTGCCATTTTTGCTATTGTCCTTGCTTGATGGCTTCACAATAGCCTACCTGCAGAACGTCTGATGGTTCGGCTGTGTAGCTCCACAACGTTAATATTGCCTTGCCTGCCTTGAACATGGGCTGGTATATGCAAAAGTTGGGGGTGTACATATTAATGATTCTGACTGCTGCTTCACAGTCGGTGTTATGTTGAGATTTGCCTGTTTTTCAGTGGTCTTTTGCATGAACGAGATTTACATAAGAAGGAGGAAACAATGGTGTTTGAGACTCACTGTATGTCATTTCCATGTACTGAACTCTTATTATTCAACTATGCCAAGGTAAATTCAATTTTCAATTCTATGGCGCCTTTAAAATTGCACTTAAGTATATTTATACTGACAGAAAAGTCTAAGTATATTTGGCCTTTACTTGGACTCAAAAGTATATTTATAAAAGTATAAAAGTACATTGTTTTTTGTAAATATTAGTAAATAATATAAATACTAGTCCACTGGTAGTGTACATAGGAATTTACTTCAAATCTACTCCCCTCTTTCCTTGCCATTGACTGCATTTTCAGTCTATATACGGTAGGGGGTGTTGTTACGCATCTTCTGAAAGAATACAGAATCTCTGTATCAAAATGCAGGAAAAGAAGAAGATGAAACAAGCGATAGAACATTACTCACGCAAATATAAAATAAAATGATCATCAAACATTAAACAGCATATAAATAAAACACCAAACGTTATGTGGACTATGAGGACTATGAAGCTTTGGGGGTGTTTATGGACTCGATCTACCCCACCTGTGTTTGATCATCATTCTGAATCCCATCCAGACGTAGTCTTTGACAAAAATGCAATTTTCTCATCTTTTTGTTTAAAATGTTACCCACATTTAAGTATTGATAAAAGACTTACCCACATTTAAGTGTTGATAAAAAAGGATTCATGAAGCTAGAATAAAATGTTTTTAAAATGGAAAGAGTTCAAGTACAGTTAAAGGTATTTCAAGTGTAAAATATAATACCTAAATAGGAACATAGTAGTATACTTAAAGTGCAAAAATAATATATAAAAAGTAATCTATAAGTGTGATATGTTCACTTAAAGAAAACTTACAAGTATACTTGCACTAAACTACTAGTTTACTTAGAGTATATTTCAAAGTGTACTTTTATATACTAAAAATGTACTACTAGTATTTTTTTTTTTTTTGTCAAATAAGTTTTTTATTCAGTCATCGAATAGCTTTGCAATTATCACAAGTTCTAGGATTAATTTTCTGATATGTACAAAAACTTAAAAAAAAAAAAAAAAAAAAAAAAAAACAACACACATTAAATGTAACACCCCTTCCCCAGCCTGTAAATTTACAATACAGTGACAATCAAAACAGCTTTAAGTTACAATACATTGCGTTAAGGGATAGAATTCCTCTTGAAGTAACAAAAGAAAGGGCCCCAGATCTTGTGAAACTGTCCAATGTTGCCTTTTAAAAGGTATCTGGTTCGTTCCAGGTGCAGAGTAGATATCAGTTCCTCAAGCCATAGTTTAGCAGTAGGAGGATTAATCTTTTTCCAGAACAGTAATATCAGCTTCTTGTCTATTATCAAACAATATGTAAGGAATTTCTGTTGAGCACTGTTAAATGAATATGTATAATCAGAATGTCCTAATATAATGAGCACTAGGTTTGGGTCCAAGTATACATCAAGGACATCTGAAAGCACTTTAAAAACCTCACACCAGAATCCCTGTATTTTATGATAGAAAATAAAACTATGAGCTAAATCGGCATCCTCTGATTTGCACTTATCACAAAGAGGAGAGATATTGGGGAAAATCCTATGTAATTTCTTTTTAGAGAAGTGTAATCTATGTAGGACCTTAAACTGAATGAGGCATAATCTAGTGTTGATCGATTATCAATATCCTCCAAGCCACTCTGCCAAATCTCTTCTGAGATTCCAATTCCAATCTCTCGCTCCCATTCCTCTCTGATCAACTTTGTAGTGGGGGAAATAACTGTTAGTAACTTTTCATAAATTAAAGATAGCTGACATTTGTTTCCCCTGAACTGTGTGAGACAATCATCAATGACTGAAGGTGGGATCTCGTCTAGGGAAACATTATGTGTACGCAAGTAATTCCTTATTTGTAAAAATCTGAAAAAAATGTTGTTTTGGGAGGTTATATTTCTGTTGTAATTGCGTAAAGGAAGCTAACACCCCGTCCAGATAAAGATCCTTGACTGTGCAGATACCCAATTCCTTCCATTGATTAAAGGTTGTATCCAACCTTGAAGGGGGAAATGATGGGTTATTTGCAATTGGAATTAAGAGAGAGAGTGATTTTATCTTAAGGTATTCTCTTATCTGTCTCCAAACACGTAACTGATTCTTAATGACAATATTATTAACTGCTGCTTGATCTAATATCACTGGGGAGAGTAACACTGTACCAATATCATAAGGATGGCAGTAATCTCGCTCTATCTGAAGCCAATCTGGGGCAATAGCTGACTGTTCCAACCATAGTGCAAAAACTTGTAAGTGAGTAGCCCAGTAGTAAAGGCGAAAATCCGGCAAAGCCAAACCCCCCTCATGTTTGGGTTTACAAAGATGAATTTTTTGTTTCTGTGACTCTTATAATTCCATAGAAATGAAAGAATAATCGAGTCTAAATGTTTAAAGAAGGACTTGGGCAAAAGTATTGGTATATTATGAAATAAATATAATATTTGAGGAAGAAATATCATTTTTATCGCATTTATTCTGCCAATTAGAGAGATTGGGAGAGTCATCCAATACTGTATACAATTCTGTAACTTAGACAATAAGGGGTTGAAATTAGCTTTGAAGAGCAGAGAGTATTTGCACGTAACCACAATTACCAAGTATACAATTTTTTCTGTGGAAACCTTAAATGGGGAAGAATGTATTACGGACAAATCCTTTAAACCAATGGGCATGAGTTCACTTTTTTCAAAATTAACTTTAAAGCCAGAAAAATTCCCAAAGGAAGTAATAGTCTTGAGTACCACAGGAAGGCTCACCTGTGGTTGAGTAATATAAAGCAAAATATCGTCCACATACAGTGATATTTTATTAATGGTATTTGAAGTATTGAAGCCATGTATGCAAGAGTTAGATCGAATGGTTTTTGCAAGGGGCTCTACAGTTAACGCAAACAAAAGAGGTGAGAGGGGACAACCCTGTCTAGTTCCTCTTTTAAGAAAGAAAGAGTCTGAAATTATTTTATTTGTTAAAACCTGTGCTGATGGACTACTGTATAAAATTTTAATCCAAGTTATAAACTCATCTCCCATATCAAATTTCTCAAGGACAGCAAACAAATAACGCCACTCCACTCGGTCGAATGCCTTTTCGGCATCCAACGAGATTATGGTGATAAATTATGTTAAATAGTCGTCTAATATTATGCATAGTGCTTCTTCCTGGAATGAATCCATTCTGATCTGTGTTAACCAATTTATTAATTAATTTACAGTCTATTAGCAAGTGTCTTGGATAATACTTTTTGATCAACATTTAGAAGGGAGATAGGTCTGTATGCCTTGACTTCTTCAGGATTTTTACCTTTTTTAAGAATTACCATGATAATAGCCTCAGAAAAAGTCGGTGGTAGTCCAATTGTTAATGCTTGCTGAAAAGTTTTAAGCAAATATGGAGTAAGGATATCGCTGAATTTTTTTATATAGTTCGACTGGCAGCCCGTCAGGACCTGGAGTTTTCCCGCTCTTCAAAGTATTTATTGTGTTCTTTAATTCCTCTAAAGTAATGTCTTTATTAAGAGATGCACGATCTTCTGGAGATAGCATGGGGAGTTTACAATTATGTAAAAATGTGTCCATTACTTATGGGTCCAACTCAGAGTCTGAAGAGTATAACTTTAAATAAAATTCCTTTAAACACTGGTTTATCTCTTTAGTTGCGATACAGTGTGTCCCACCTTTGGTTTTTATTTTATTAATTGTCCTTTCACTATCTATTTTACGCAAATATCTGGCTAGTAATTTATGGGGCTTCTCTCCAAATTCAAAGTATTTCTGTTAAATGAAATGAAAAGTTCTATTAATTTTAGTAGAGACTATATTATTGTATTCGTACCTTAACTGTAAAATTTTCTTACAAGTATCTAGTGAGGGGTTTAGTGCATTTTCAATGTCTAGCTGATGAATTTGTTTCCCTAAATCAATTAATTTTGTTTTGTATAATTTATTCCGATACCCTTGATATGATGTGTTGGGGATAAACAGTTTAGGACCCTTGAAACCAGATATGTTGAATAAAGACCCGGAGTCAAAGTTTAAAATAATTAATAAATTGAAGAAAAATTTAATGAAGAATAGTTTGCAGTTTCATCAGCAGAAGCCAGCTTCAGGTCTCACAAGGAGTTCGTAGGCCGCTCTGCGTACATTCACATTTCCACAACAATTATACTCTAACAGAGTCAACTAATTACATCATTACTTCAGGTTGAATGATTCTGATTGGCTAAGAAAAATAGACAAGATTAGAAATTTTCCACACGTGGACAGATAGTAAGAAGCATATCTCCCTTCGTCACAGTGATGACGAGGGGGACCCTAGATTTGGGTACCGGATGTCCTTTTGGGGTCATGATGTGGCGTCTGCTGGTCTCAAGCAGAGTGCCAGTTGTCCAGTACAAAGGGACCTGCACAAAACACTTAGCGCACATACACCGATAACATGATTCACAGCTTCTTCAAGGCTGAAGTTGATCTGAGCTCTGCTCTGAGCAGGAAACTTTACCAAAACATACTGATAACGTGTTCTTTTCTCTTAGTGAGAGGTACAGAGGAAAATAGATGCTTTAACATACATTGAAGAAGTCATTCAAATATTTTAACAGAAATATAAATGTTGATTAATAACTTAAAAGATATATATTGAAGCGGTAGTGGATTCCAGAATCCACCCCTTCAGATGAAACATAACCTCTTATAAATGCTTTTAACGTTTCCCAAAGCAGTCCTGATGATGTCTCTAGCTTATCGTTGCTATCGAAAAAAATTCCAATTGCGAACTCATGAAATCAATGAACTTAGGATCATCGATTAATTGAGGATTCATCCTCCATAAAGGGCAGATAAGAGATGTTTGATCAAAAACAACTTCAAATGAAATTGGGGCATGGTCTGAAATCAGTATATCATGAATTTTAGAGTTTAGGATATTGGAAATAAGGTTGCTGTCCACAAAAAAAAAAATCAATACGGGTGTATACATTATGTACATGTGAGTGAAATGTATAATCTCTTTCGGTTGGGTACATAAGTCTCCATATGTCTACCAAATTAGAATTATTAATAAAAGCATTCAAAAAAATTCTTGAATTAGATTGCGGAGAAATTTTGAGCGATGATCTAGATATGCGTCAAGGACGCAATTAAAGTCCCCACCTATAACAAGATTTGTTTGAGACAATTTAGGGATGAGAGAAAAGACTGTTCTAAAAAATTCTGGTTTGTCATAATTTGGACCTTACACATTTATTAACGTAATCGGGAAACCATAAATCGCACCAGATAGAATAATATAACGACCCTCCCTATCCGTTTTCAGAGTGTTTTGATTAAATGGAACCCCTTTTCGAAATAAAATAGCAATCCCCCTAGATTTAACTGAAAAATTAGATTGATAGATCTGTCCTATCCAACTACCCTTTAGTTTATCTTTAGAGTCCTCTTTGAGATGAGTTTCCTGCAGAAAGATTATATCTGAGGATGTGATAATGTCTTGCTTCTCTTAACCGGATTATTTAATCCTTTAACATTCCACGAGATGAATTCGAGACCTTTTCTGTTACTTTGAGTTGTTATTTTTTGCTTGAATAGAAATCAGGCCAATCATCTTCACTGCATGTATACTACTTTGAGGTATTTTAAACAGCCCTCCATCCCACATTCCCCAAAACGTAAACATTAATCCCGTCATCTAACTGACCAACTAGAACTTGCGGAGCGATATGAAATTACACAAAAAGTAAAGAATAATATAATAACAAATGATATAAAAGATACAGTCAAATAAAAACCTAACAGATACCTTCAAAAAGTGTCAAACCTTAAACTTCCAAAAACTCGTAACAGCACAGCTCCGTAATATGGAGTTCAAGGGGAGCATCTCAATATAACATAACACAACAAGAGTCACTTAAAGAGTCGTGTAAAGAGTCAGTGTTTAAGATTAAAGTTCAGCAGTCACATTATTCTTATCTTACTTGACTCAGTCCAACGACATCCTTTACACTGGTCCTGAAACTTCAAAGTTGCTTTCAGCAAACCTGACCGCTTTATCTGGATCGGTAAAGTAGAACTCTTTGCCGTTGTGCGAGACCCTCAGTTTAGCAGGGTATTGCAATCCGTATTTGACTCCGGGTTTATCCTTCAGCAACTCCCTCGCGCGTTTGAAAAGTGCGCGTTGCTTTACCACAGCAGGCAGATAGTCCGGAAAGATGTTGATTCTTTGGCCCCTGAAGACAATCTGCTGCATCCTGGCCGCCTTTTGCATTATTTCTTCCATCTCGTGGACATAATGCAAGCGCAGAATGAAGGCACGAGGTGGTTCATCACTTCCAGGACGGGCGCGTAGAGCTCTGTGGGCTCGGTCCACGTGCGGAGGTTTCTCTAACGACAAGGCCTCTGTGAGGAGTTGGGCAACGAAATCTCTAGGCTTCACTCCGGATTCAGCGCCCTCTTTAATGTTCAGTATGCGGATATTTTGTCTTCTGCTGCGGCTTTCGAGATCTATGCATTTTTCAGTAAGTTGCTCCACAGTACACTTTTTAGCTTTCCCAAATCTTGTTCCATCTTGACCACTGTGTCAGAAGAAGTGGAAGCGTAATTTTCCAGGCTTGTTAATTTCGCAGCATGATCATCCATCGTAACCTTAATCTCCGAAATTGCCGCGCTGGCCTCATTTTTAAATGCTGACAGTTCTCCTCTGATAGCGACAGCAAGCTGTTCGATCTTTGAGTCTATGATTTCCCCAATGTCTGATTTGATTGAAATAAGTTCCGCGCGAAGGGAAGAGATCGCGTTGAGCATGACAGAACTACCCGCCTCTGGAGCATCTTCTTCAGGTGTTTCTTCCACATTAGAGCCGGAGGCTATCACGGCCTGGTCCGGGGTTTTCCGAGATTTGGCCGGCATGTTTAGAAAACTGGACAAGTTAAATCCTGAAGTTGGATAGTAGTTTCTAGAATGTGAGACTATAATTTTATCAGTACTCACATTAACTGAAAAGATGTTCTGATGAAGTTATATTAGATTTTTTTACGGAGCCGTCGTGAAGTGCCTGCTACTCTCTCATATCGAAACCAGAAGTCCTACTACTAGTATTAAAATAGTAAACCACTAGTATATACTACTACTTAAAGTTTACTACTGTTACACTTATACTTGGTTCACTTAAGGCTGTACACTTAAGGCTGGTTCACACTGTGTGATTTTGGCCACAATTTGGTCGTCTGAGACAAATTTCGCAAATCCTAAAAGATTCCTATAATCCTAGCCTAAAATCTGTAGTCTTTGATCGCTAGTTTTACATGTTCACAGACAGCCAGTTAATGACCGTTGCAATCAAATTTTTATCTCTGACAAAATCCTGAGATGTCTTTGTTAGCCACCATTTCAGTCCCGCGTCTAATGCAGCTCACAGTCATCAAACGTGTATGGGTTGATGATGTAAAACTCCGGACAAGTTTTCATGTGCGTGTCAGTTTTTAACACGTCTTGACTGTTGTACAGTCTGACATAAATGACAGCTGAGATCCCACAGTGTGACATGAGGATCATGTTCGTACAGTCCGACAAGCAACCATCGTAAAGGACTATTATAAAACGTGCACCTGGCTTTAAACGTAGACTTCAACTGGGCCAATTTAGTCCCAAGCAGTATTAAAATAGTACACTTACAAGTTAACTACTAGTACATTGATACTAGTATACTTGCTACATAAAGTATACTTTAAAAAATATACTTGAACATTACTTAAGTATACTTGATAAAATCAGCATTTATTTTTTCAGACTGTGAATCATGCCCGTGTGCTTTGGGACGTTAAGTGTAAACCAAAGGGAATTCTTAGCGGACATTTAAATATACGCAGCCTCGTTCCCAAATGGGATCAGGTTTCTGCACTTCTTTTGGACTCGAATTTAGATTATCTTTGTTTGACAGAATCCTGGCTTCACTGTACTATACCAACAACCATGTTAGATATTGCCGGGTACCAGTGTTTTAGAAAGGATAGGAACATTGGCAAGGGAGGAGGAGTATTAATATACATTAAAGAGAAATTTAAGTGTAATGAAATTGCATTGAATACCCCTTTAGAATGTCTAGCCTTGAATGTAGTTTTATCACCTACTATGTATTTTAATATTGTTGTTCTCTACAATCCACCCTCTCATAATAGTATTTTTTATGATGAATTGAGCCATGTATTGAAACAATTAGACTCTTATAGAGAGACAATATGGTATGGTGATTTTAATATTAATTGGTCTGATAAAAGCTGTAAACAAAAATTAAAAGCATCCTTTACAAAATTCAATTATCAACAAATGATCGCAGGACCTACAAGGATAACTCGACAGACTAGGACCCTTATTGATCTTACATTTACTAATAAGCCTGAACGTATAACACGGACTTATAATCTTATTACAGGACTTTCGGACCATAACTTGATCCTAACTGTTAGGAAATTGACTAGAAAATGTTTACAGTATTTTGGTAAACCTGACAGTGAAAAAATAAAAAAACATTATCCCAAAATCTAAAATTGTACAATTTGAAAGGGAATTTTAATAATATAAACTGGGAACAGATTATGGCTCTAGAGGATGTAGAGGAGTGCTGTAATGCCATGACAACAGCTATTACAGGATTAACACAAAAATTTACAAAGCAAATAAAATCTAGACAAAAAAAATTAACTGTACCTTGGATTAATAATGAAATACATAAACTTATGAAAAAGCGAGATTTGGCTTTAAAAATATCATTGCGTTCAAAACTTAATACTGATCTTTTGAATTATAAAAGACTAAGAAATAAAGTTGTACTTGAGCTGCGTAAAGCAAAAGCTACATACTATACACAACTAATTGATAATGCTAAAGGTAACAGTAATTTATTATGGAAGCATTTAAATAATATGACTAACAAATCTAATAAACATAAAAGGATTACAGAACTTAGCATTAATGGCAATATCATAACTAGTAGTGCCGCTATGGCAAATGAGTTTAATTCATACTTTTTACAATCAGTTGAAGAATTGACACAAGGTTTTCAACCTGTAGAAAGTCAGATCTCTTCTGCGAGAGTTGTTTCAACAGATTGTTTTCATATTAAAGAGATTCAAGAAATAAAAGTTATTGATATAATTAATAAACTTTCAAATTCTAAATCTAATGATATTTATAATATGAATAGTTGTTTTCTTAAAAAATATAGAGATGTTCTTGTCAAACCATTGACACATCTTGTTAATTTATCTATAAGAACCTGTACATTCCCTAGTGCTTGGAAAAAAGCAGTAATCATCCCAGTATTCAAAAAACAGGAAGTCATGATTCTATGTGTAATTATCGTCCTATATCAATTTTACCAGTTTTATCTAAAGTTATCGAAAAAGTTGTAGCAGCACAATTGATTGACTATCTAGAATCCAGACAGCTCCTCCACCCACAGCAGTTTGGATTCAGATCAGGGTATTCAACTGAAATGGCAAACTGCTGTTTAATTGAAAATGTTAAAAAGTCCCTGGATAAGGGCAAGGTGGTGGGAGCTGTCTTTATTGACCTCAAAAAGGCCTTTGATACGGTCAATCATAGCTTACTTTTATCTAAAATGTTAGGTTTTAATTTTTCTGCTGAGGCAGTTACGTGGTTTACTTCTTATCTTCAGTCTAGAGCACAGGGTGTTAAAAATAGATCAAGACATATCTGCATTTTCAAATATCAAAATGGGTATTCCGCAAGGCTCTATACTTGGACCTTTGCTGTTCAGTCTCTTTATAAATGACTTACCTACGCACTGCTCAGGGGCCAGTTGTCAGCTTTATGCGGATGATGCAGTTCTTTACATCTCTGCTAAGTCACCTGAACAGGCTGCAGAGGCATTGTCTGTATGTATGTCTCATATTCAACAGTGGCTTAGTCAAAATCAGTTAGTCTTAAATTTGTCAAAAACAGTTTCTATGTGCTTTTCTATTAGGAAACATGATTTAAAAGGAAATTTTAATATTAATTTACAAAATGGAAAAATTCACTCTGTTACAGAATTTAAATATCTTGGATTGGTTTTAGATTCTCAGCTTAAATTTGATAAACACATAAAGAAAATTTCAAAAACAATACAAAGTAACCTTAATTGTTTTAAATGAATTAGAAATTACATTCCAAACCAGGCATCCCTGTTGTACATGCATGCTATGGTATTTTCTCATATTTCATATTGCGTGACAGCATGGGCACAGGCTGCTCCTACTGTAATTAAAAGTATTGGTTCATTCACAATCGTGAAATAAAAATTATGGACAAAAAACCAATTCGATATCATTGTACTATTCTTAAGAAATATAATTTAATGAGTTTTGATGGATTTATTAATTTTAGTTTTTTTAAATTATTGTATAAATGTATCAATCATTTATCGCCTGAGCCGTTAAGTAAATTTGTGGAGAGACAGAACAGCAGTAGAGTTACAAGAAGTAATACATACCATGATTGTAAAATTCCATACTGCAGGACTAGTTTTGGTCAGACAGCTTTTTCTGTTAGAAGCTCTAAGCTCTGGAATTTATTGCCACCTGACATTAAAACTATTCCTGATTTTAAAATGTTTTCTTCCAGACTTAAGACTTGGTTAAAGATAAATCAGAATTGTACTCATTTTTAATATTGTGAATATATTGTGTATGTTTGGAAGTTATATTAATGTATGAATTGGTTTCTAGATATTTTATTGTATTTATTGTTTTTGATTGTTAAAGGCCCTTCTAGGGACAAGTGTTGCGAATTAGCCTTTGGCTATATACACTGTGATACAGACATCAGATTGTTTTGTTATAATGATCTATGTTGGTGGTATCTGTCCCTATCAAATAAACTATTAAATAAATAATAACTTGAAGTATACTTCTTTTTCGTAAGGGGAGCCACAGCCCCTCTCACTGGAAACTTTTAAACATATGCTCACTTAAAAATAAATCCCTTCTAGTCAACAAGTTACACACATTCTACTTATCGTTATTTACAGGCCTCCAAAATACTTTCCAGCCTTTGTTGAGGACATTACAGAACTGTTATCAACAATTTTCTCATGGTTTGACTGTTTTGGAATTTGTGGGGACCTTAATATCCACATAGATATGCAGAAATCAATATGGCAAAAGAAACAATAACTGTTTTGAATACTTTTGATCTGACTTAGCAGTTGCACTGGGGTCAGACAGATCAGACCACAAACTCACAAAGTAGTTATTATGTCTGATTTTGAAACAGTAAGGCACCTTAAAACTGTTACTATATCTAGCAGATCTCCTAGATATGGTAAACACCTCACTTCTTTCTGGGACTTTTCCAAACTCCCTGAAAACTGCAGTGGTTAAGCCCCTCCTGAAAAAAAACTTACAGACCAATCTCAAATCTTCCTTTCATAGGCAAGATCATTGAAAAAGTTGTTTCAATCAGCTGAACAAATTCTTAAGACTGAATGGATACTTCAACAACTTTCAATCTGGTTTCCGACCGCATCACAGCATAGAGACAGTGCTCATAAAGATAATAAATGCAAAATATCAAAAGGCAAAATATCGGTGCTGGTATTACGTGATCTCAGCATCTGTTTTTTCAACATACACTAACTTTGGCCCGAGTGTTGGGAACATTTAGCTTTCAAAAAATAAATATTAATCCAAATGCACAACAAAAGAATTTTAGAATTTTTACACATTTAAAATCTTATCTTCAAGCAAAATGGAAAATTTTAAAGCTTAACAATCTTAATCTATTGTTTTAAACTATGTTTTAAAATAAACTCTGTAATAACACAGCTCTAGCCATGAGAATAGCCTTAGCTGCTGACATGGCTTAAACCTTTAATTACCCATCCTATTTTCCAGAGTCAACCGATGGAAATGACATCTCTATTGATCCAGTTCCAGCTCTGAGCTTGATTAAAGCACAAGTATCTTCATCAATATGTTGGAAATTTGGGTATGCTATATGGCCATACAACCAATAATAATCCAGTAATCAGGTTGAGATCTGAGAAATTTGGAGATCAGGACAACACCCTCAACCCTTCAGTTATGTTCCCCAAACTATTCCTGAACAATGTGACAATGTGTGCAGTGTGGCATGCTACAATATCCTGCTGAAAGGGGCCACTGCCATGAAGGGGTGTACCTGGTTTGCAACAATGTTTACAAGGTGGCATGTGTCAAATTGATGACATGAATAGTGTAGTGATTTTACTATCGCCCATCCAAGTACGCTAAGTAAAATAGGGATTAGTATTCACATCACCGCTGACATTGTGATTTTTGGATCATACGTCACTTAAGGTGTTGTTATGAGTACATCAGATGACCACTTCCCCCCTTCCCTAGTTCAGGGCACCAGTCAAGGTCTTTTTACCTTGGCAGTATAAGAACACTTCCAACAGGAGGCTGTTCAATCATTTAGAATGAATGTAAAGTGGAGAGAGTTGGTCAGCGATTTATCTGAAAGATTGGTGAGATTGCTAACTTGTAAAGCCTCATCTATTTTATCAGCACAAGGAAGACACAAGTGTAATAAAATAAATTTTATTAACTAAAGATAAACAAAAATAACTAACACAACTACTAAATGGATACCATGAATGATAAAGAAATAAAGTGCATAAGATACATAAAATACAAGTAATTAAGTTGAGTGTGGCAATGGAAGAGTTACCTTATCTTATGGAAAGATAAACTGTTTCTCTGAAAATAATAAGGTGGAGAACCTCATTATGCACCAAACAAATAAACAAAAGATTATTTGTTATTAACTAACATCAGCTATATTACATCTAATGTGAATTAGGAAATCATATATTGATAATATACAACAATATCAAGGTCTCTGGAAAGAGGTTTGGTTAAGTGATATTTACGTTCCACAAGGTTGAATCCGATGATGGTGACGTCTTCCACTGGTTGTGCTCGATGAATATGCAGTGGGGAGAGGAGCCGGAATCTGTTTCAACAGTCGTCTTGAACCAAAGCTTTGTGGGATGCTGATCTCCTGGAGCACAAAAGGGTCCTAAAATCTGGAACACACAGATGAGGCCCTGGCATAGGTGCAGAAGGTCCTTAACAATCTGGAACACGCAAACAAAGGTACCTTCAAATGAAGGTTTGCTCTCCTGAGTTTAACCTTGTTGCAAGTGTCTCTGTGTGTCTTCTGCCTCTCTGGGCAGACACTCATAACTGTATCAATCCGCTTTTGTCTCTCTTGAGTCGTTACTATCTCTGGAATGTGGTCATATCTGTTGCTGCCTCACAAGCTGTAGACTCCGATCATGGGATCTGTTGTTGTCTCTCTGGATGAACCAGAGGCTCAGAACGTTACAGTGTATCTGTTACAATCTCACCTTCGCAGGTCTGAGACTCAGAACGACGAATGTATCTGTTAATATCCATCCCCTTACAGGACAGACTCAGAACAAGGTATATCTGTTAATGTCTCACTCCTTGCAAAGTTGAAACCCAGAACTTGCTGATCTGTTTGTCTCTCGAGAGGGGAGACTGAGAACAAGGAGTGTCTAATGAAAGGGTACCATTATCCCTTTCTGATGAGGAGGAGATTTCAATTTGGTGCATCAGAGGGGACACACACAGTGTGGCCCACCCTTCCTTCCCCTGTTGAACTCATTTGCATAAAGCACAAAAGATGGAAGTCTTTAAAGTGTCTTTAAAGTTTACCAATACATTTCTCACTTTCCAAACCTCCACCAGAATACCTTTGTCAATATTCTAAACAAATAGAGACCATGATGGGAAAAGATTGTACTGTCATACATTAATTCATTTGTACATTAACAGCTGAATTTAGATCTCTTTAGATGGGTGAAGGACAGAAACTGCATGTGGACCAATAAGAAGTCCTGTCCTTCCTGGGCTTGGTACCAGAGGTCTTCTTCTTGCCCTCTAAGAGGTGTCTGTCTGTTGTCCTAGCATCTTTATCTGATGGCGTTGGACAGTTTGTTTGTGTTAGTCTACCAACATCCAATAAAAATGTAGCAAACATTTGTCCACTGTTACAGACAGAGAGGGGCCCAGCCATAAACTGGGCCCTGGAATGTGCTGTTCCCTACAATAGCCAGACCAAGAGTTTCCCAGCAGAACATTGCCCAGACCATCACAGTTGACCTCAACCAGCTTGTCCCACAGCGCATCCTGGTGCCATCACTTCCCCAAGTAAATGGAGCATACGTACACAGCTGTCTACGTGATGTAAAAGAAAACAGGACTTCCACTCTTCTAAGGTCCAGGTCTGCTGCTTGTGTGCCCATTGTAGGCAATTTTGGCTCACTGATTGTTCTGCAGCTACACAGCCCCATGTGCATCAAGGTGTTATACAATGTGTTGTGACACCTATAGGCATCATTAAAATTGTTTCCACATAGACCTTTGTCTCTTTGGCCCAGATTTTGAAGGAAAAGACTAAGATGGCGCCGTTGTGTGTGGCCTGCCGTCTGCTCCCCTCTGTGTCTCTTAGTTTGTCTATTTTATTGTGTTTTTGGTTTTTATTTCTAGCAGTTTCACCGCTTATAGTATATGACCGTCAAACACTTTTAAATTTGCAAATCTCTACGGATGCCTTATTTAACCAAAGTCAGAGAGGCTCAAATCATTCTCCCCCTCCCTGGCTGGCGTCCCTACCTTCAAGTTTACGCCGAACTCCGTGCTCCTTGCCTGTGAAAAGACGGGGGAAACGAGGAGGCGTAACTGACAAGATCAAATTCCTGCTGGCAGCAAAAAGAGAGTTTAGACCTTGTTTGGTCATCCCAAATCATGATGTGGATTATGGACGCTTTGTTGTATGGCGTCCATCGGATCCTGTCTGTTCCTGGATTATACCAGCTTTACCTGCTGCCTCTGCTCAGCTGCCCCGGCCCCGGCCCCGTTCTGTCAATCCATTGGTGATTGCACTGATTTATCGACCCCCAAAAACCTCATAAAGATTTCCTTGTTGATTTTTCTGAGTTTTTAAGTGGTATTATTACTAATTTTGATAGGTTTTTAATCCTTGGAGATTTTAATGTTCATGTGTGCTGTCCCTCTAATTTGTTGGCCAAGGACTTCATTAGCCTTATAGACTCATTTGATCTGGTTCAACTGGTGAAAAGTCCCACTCATTCACATGGTCATACACTTGATCTGTGTTGTCTCGTGGTTTTTCAGTACTGGACATTGAAGTTGGAGATTGCAGTTTTTCAGATCATAAACCTATTTTATTTACTGTTCCTCTGTCCTCTCCTGTTGCTAAATCATGTAAACCTGCCTGTATGACTCGTATAATATCTTCCACCACTAGAGAGATGCTTTCTCATTAATGTTCAACGAGTTCTCTCAATCTCTATCCCCTTTTCCATATGTTCAAAGTGCTGAAGAGCTTATACATTGCTTTAATGATGTTTGCACTAATATCTTGGACTCTGTAGCTCCTCTGCAGCTTAAAAAATCTAAACCCAAGCCTGTGCCCTGGTTAAATGATGCAACACGTGCTCTTAGACAGACTTGCAGACAAGCAGAAAGGAGGTGGAAGAAGGATAAGCTCCAGATTTCATATGAAATCTTAAGGTCTACTTTGTCTCAATACCAGAAAGCTGTAAGATCGTCAAAGTCTAGGTATTTATCTGAGCTCATTGATAAGAATTTCACAGACCAAGAATGCTCTTCAATACTATAAATGTGGTTGTGAATCCTCCTGTTTCTAATTACCTTTTTGAAACAGTTGATATGTGTGAGAGTTTTTGTAATTTTTTTGTAGAGAAGATAAGGAAAATTAGGCAAAACATCAGGCCTGCTACTTATGATCCTGCTGTTTGTTCAAATCCCAGTGCTACCTTTAGCCAGTTCAGTACTGTTTCCTTTTCTTTTTTACATGAGATTGTTAATCAGCTAAAACCATGTGGGTCTCCCTGTGATCATGTCTCCTCGTCTTTTCAAAGAGGTTTTTGATGTAGTTGGCCCTGTTTTTCTGGTTTTTATTAATAAATGCCTGGAATCAGGAATTGTGCCTGACTGTTTGAAGCATGCAATTGTTAAACCTCTTTTAAAAAGTCCAAATTTGGATCCATCAGTTTTATCTAATTTCAGGCCCATCTCTAATATTTCTTTTTTCTCCAAAATTTTGGAGAAAGTGGTTTTTCATCAGCTGCAGATATTTTGAATGACAATAAGATTTTTGATGTTTTTCAATCAGGTTTTAGAAAGTTTCATTCTACAGAGACAGCACTTGTAAAAGTTTTAAATGATATTTTAGTGGCCACTGACTCAGGTGACTCTGTTGTGCTGGTACTATTAGATTTAGTGCAGCATTTGATACAGTGGACCATGAGGTCTTGCTTACTCGTTTAGAACAAGTTGTGGGCATTAGAGGAACTGCATTAAGTTGGTTTCAGTCATATCTTAAAAATAGAAGCTTTTCAATCAATATTGGTCGTTATTATTCTGGAGCAGTCCCCCTGACCTGTGGGGTCCCCCAAGGCTCTATTTTGGCCCCTTTATTGTTTTCATTATATATGCTTCCTTTAGCCTCTATTTTTGAAAAGCATGGCTTGTACTATCACTGCTATGCAGATGATACTCAACTTTACTTGCCTTTGAAGCATAGAAATGGTGTTGACTCCCTTAGTGCCTGCCTTTCTGACGTCAAAGCCTGGATGTCTTTGAATTTCTTAAATCTAAACGAGAGTAAAACGAAGATCATTGTGTTTGGATCTTCTGAAGTCCCAAACATTTCTCATGGAAATTCTGGTGTTTTATCCTGTTCAGTAAAATCAGGTGTAAAAAACTTGGGTGTCTTTTTTGACAGTGCACTTAAATTTGATAGACAAATAAATTCAGTTGTTAAATCTAGTTTTTACCACTTAAGAATGTTGGCTAAAGTAAAGACCTTTCTTTCTTTTAAGCACTTTGAAATTGCAATTCATGCTTTTATTTCCTCTAGGATTGACTATTGTAATTCCCTATATTTGGGAATAAACAGTTCCTTAATTTCTAGACTACAAATGGTCCAAAATGCGGCTGCACGTCTTTTAACCGGTGTTCGTAAACACGAGCATATTACTCCTGTGTTAATGTCGTTACATTGGCTCCCAGTACGCTTTAGAATTGACTTCAAAGTGCTTTTGCTTGTTTTTAAATGTTTAAATGGCCTCGCTCCCCTTTATCTCTCAGATCTGTTATATGAATATCGTCCAGAAAGAACTCTTAGGTCCGCCAACCAGAGTCTGTTAACGGTTCCAAAGTCTAGATTAAAATCTAGGGGTGATCGAGCTTTTGCCATAGCCGCACCTAAACTTTGGAACACGTTACCGATCCACATTAGAACTGCACCAACATTGCATATTTTCAAATCAAAGTTAAAAACGTATTATTTCACTAAGGCCTTTGACTATGACTTATGATGTTGTTTTTTGTCTGATGTTTGTTGGTTTGTATACATGTTCATGTATCATTGTACAGCACATTGGTCAACTGTAGTTGTTTTTAATTGTGCTTTATAAATAAATTGAGACTTGAGACTTGAGACTTGAGATGGTATTAGTTGGAGACTGTCCTTCTCCAAAAAAACGACCCTGGTCATTTTTTCATGCACCTTATTATGACCTATATTTACGTTTTAAAGTCATGCACCCTCTAGCTGGTGTAAAAATAATGACAGTGTCGTGTTACGTCTGTCGTCATGAAATGATGTATAACTGTCGTTACAAATCAAAATGCGTGTTCATTTAAATGCAATGTGTGGACTTTTTACACAGTCCCTTACCCACCATTTGTCCTATTTCCATTTAGCAAAACAAATTTTTTTTATTAACGACTACACCCACCCCATCCCTAAACCTACCCTTAGTGATTTATAGTGCATATACACTTTATGAGGACATGTGTTCCCTGGGATCGAACCCACAATCGCACGATCACATGATTGCATATTGTTGTATATTGCAATGCTCTACCAATGGATCTACGCAAAACCCAAAATATGATGCAGATAAAAGGGTACAATCCATTAAAATGAAAGTGTCCTGATGCCGATAGGGGCGCAGCTTTAGAAAACGCTCATATGGGTCGTATTTCAGGGAAGTGACAAATGACCTATATGGGCATATTGGTTGGAGGACATGTTGATTAGTTGCCCTTGTGCATCAATGAGCCCTGGGTACCCAACACCCTTAGTTTCTCACCAATTCTGACCAGGAGCACCTTACAACACTTGTCATTTCAGAGATTCCCTGACCCAGTTGTCTGACCATAACAATTTGCCCATTGTTGAAGCCTTTACTCCTGCCTATTTCTCCTAGACCAACACGTTGACTAGCACAACTGATTATTCATTTACATTTAAATTACCCTTGACATCTGACATTGTTAGATGATTAACAATATTATTTTTTATCTATTAGTGATAAAAATATTGGTAACACTTTATTTTAGGGTCGTTTAACTAGTTGCTTATTAGCATGCATATTACTAGAATATTGGCTGTTTATTAATACTTATTAAGCACATATTAATGCCTTATTCTGCATTACCTTATTCTACATTCTTTATCCTACCCAATACCTAAACTTAACAACAAACTTACTGATTATTAATAAGCAGTAAATTAGGAGTTTATTGAGGGAAAAGTATATAAGTATATACATAACACCCTATACTAAAGTGTTATGTCTGCGGTTTTTGATCACTTTTGTAAGCAGACTGTGTGGTCACAGTTATGAATATGCAACTACTTACATAAATTCCTAGTATTTTATTTTTAGAGTGAGCAAAATATTTACAACAAAAAGAAAAAAATGAGTGAATAGTAATTTGCAAGCAAGCGGGTGTCAAGAATGGCAGTCTGTCCGTCAAATCCGAAGCAAGACGCAAACCCTTAGCATCATGGCAACAATGTCCCAGACTGTCTTGATGGCAGATACGAAAAAATAAACAGCGATTTTCTGACTTTTAGTGATTTTTTTTTTACTGTTTTATACACATATTAATTTTATGTATTTTGTTTTATTGACCACAATATTATTGTCGATAATTGTTGAGAGGGACAGTTTGAATTCAGTTTTAAAAAAGGCAGGGGCTTGAGCCCCCAGAGCATAAAAAAATTATAATGCATTATAAATACAGGGGTTGGACAGTGAAACTGAAACACCTGGTTTTAGACCACAATTTATCAGTATGATGTAGGGCCTCTTTTTGCATCCAATACACCATCCGTCCATCTTGGGAACAACAGATTCAAGTCCTTCACATTGGCTAGAGGGATTTTTGAACCATTCCTCTTCCAGAACAGTGGCAAGGTCACTATGTGATGCTGGTGGAGGAAAACGTTTTCTTGCTCCTCCAAAATACTCCAAAGTGGTGACTGCCATGTTCAAATTCACTTTCATCAAACCATTCTGTCACAAGTCTTGGTGCATTATCATGTTGATACACGGCACCCCCTTCAGGGTACAATGTTTGGTAGTTCTTGGCAGTGATATAATGGGTGATAAAACTCTTTGGGGCTTTGGGGCTTCTCCACACCATAACTCCCATAGATGTGGGAAAGACAGTGAAGGTGGACTCATCAGAGAACAATACATGTTTTGCATTGTCCACAGCCCAAGATTTGCTCTGTTTGCACAATTGAAACCAACATTTGGCATTGGCACAAGTGACCAAATATTTGGCTATAGCAGCCCGACCATAAATATGGACTCTGTGGAGCTCCCTATGAACAGTTTTGGTGGAAACAGGAGAGTCGAGGTGTGCATTTAATTCTGCAGTGAGTTGGGCAGCTGTGGTTTTATGTTTTTTGGATACAATCCAGGTTAGTATCTGGACATCCCTTTTAGACAGTTTCCTCTTGCATCGACTGTTGGATGTGGTTCATCCTACTTGGTGGTATGCCAACATTACCCTGAATACAATAGCTCTTGATATGACACCACAAAGACTTGCTTTCTTGGTCACAGATGTGTCAGTGAGATGCGCACAAACATTTTGTCCTCTTTAGAACTCTATTATGTCTCTATCATGTCTATTATCAAGTCAGTCAGTTAGGTCATCTTCATTTATATAGCGCTTTTCACAATACAGATTGTTTCAAAGCAGCTTCACAGTGATAATAGGAAAATTAATTGATAGATTGTTTTGGCTTTACAGCAGCTCTAAGAAAATATTATTATCGAGCTAAAGTAGGTTTTTGATTGAATCATTTTCATTGTAAAAATTAATTATTAACTTAGGGGCCACTTAAATGACACCATTCCTACTGAAAACCGAAGACCTTTAATGCATTCTTGCCGTTCATTTACATGTTTAGTCTATAGGTTTGCGCATTTGAATGTGTATGTGCACAGATGCTTGGTTTTTTACATAGTGATATTGCCAAATTACTTGTCTGGTCCATATAATACAGAAAAATTAGTCATGTCTGCAGATCTATGCGAACTGGAATCATTTTGATAACGTTTTATCTATACATAGGGAAAGGAAAGGGAAGGAGGCCTTCGCAGGGGATAGTTTAGTTGACACTTCAGGGCTGTGTTTTGGTTGTGTCTAGGTGCAGGTCCTTCATCTCAAACTGGATCTGGCAGGCTACGGCAAACCTCGGGATGAACAGACAGAAACTAATATTAGCGTAGACGCCATTCTTCTTATGATGTAGTGAGTACATCAGGTGTTATAGGAAGTGTTCCCGGTTCCGGCTGACCTAATTTATGTAGCCTAACAATTTACATGATTTGAATTATAGAGGTAGATAATGTGTTATGCGTATGCCAGGTTAAAAAGATGTGGTTTTAGTCTAGATTTAAACTGACAGAGTGTGTCTGCTTCCCGAACAATGCTAGGAAAACTGTTTAGGTGCTAAAAAGGAAAATGATCTACCACTTGCGGTTTATTTTGATATTCTAGGTCAGGGGTGTCCAAAAGTTTTAAAAAGGGGGCCAGATTCGATGTTGACGCACACATATACATATTTATATTACATGTTTTGTTTCTTGAAAACATGACAGATTTGACAAAAGCTTGAGCTGATAGTAGAGTAGCTTGAGATTGGACAGAGATGTAAATTTATTACACAAACAATATCTGTAAAACTTTTAACAACCTCGTTTTTAAAGGCCGAAATATTATTACTGAGTTAGAACTCTACTTTTAATTTTAATTTAAATAAAAAGTACTCCAATTAGATCACCGCAGGTAAAACCACACATGGCACCTCACTAAAAAAGTAAAAATATTGTTTTTATATTTAGAATGGCTTTATGGTATTTAGTCTATGTAGGGAACACACCCTAGGAAGTAAAATTAGCTCAAATGAAATAATTTATTAGGAAATTATAAAGAGTTGTAAGTTTACGACCGAGCAACTGATTCGTCCAGCGTTTATTTGCTCGAGCCGTAATAAGCTCTTCTAGTGGATATAAATATCCAACAATCGTAAAAACACTGATTAAAGCACGGTAACTTAAGATCGCAGTTTAAGACATTAAATTATAGAAGCACATAATACAAGAAACTTTCTTTTAAAAATCTACAAGAGATTTTATTTATTCTGTGTTATTTATTCTACACAAACTAATCTAACACAAACACACGCACATACACACACATACATTCATACGCGTTGCAGTAAGAAGGAAATGAGAGAGAAAGAGTTTTGAGAGAGAGAGAGAGAGTGATATGATTAACAGAGAATTCCTATCAATGCATTTCAAAGACCAGAACGAACCATGAATCATTCATTTAAATGCACCAGTTCAGTTTTCATCTGGAGGTACTTGCTTGCGTTGACTTTAAATGTGAATTTTCCTCGTCGTGCAGAGAAGGGTTTCCCAAGTTGATGATTTGTCCAGGGTCAGGTCCGTGTGGAACAATGAAAGGAAGTCTCTTTGTTGCTGGAGTTGAAGCGGCAAAAGTCGTTGGTTGAACTTTGCGGCGAAACTTAGGACACAAGACTTTCAGCGGTAAAGAAAAATTAAGTAAAAGAAAAGAAAAGAAAAGTGAGTGAAGGTTGGATGGCTTGAATGAGCGGCTTGTCTGTTCTTCTTGTTACTCCATTGTTCTTGGTACTTGTCTTGACTTCTTTGAACAGAACTAACCTAACTAGTTCACTATCTTGCAATATGACAATTTAAACTTAGTTGTTTGTCACACCTCAGAGGAGTTCTGGCCAATCAGATATTGTCCTGTTTCAAAAGGGCTTTTCTCTGCCCTAACTGGAATATGATACATTTTAAACAGATTTCATTCAAGCCATAATTTTAAGAAAGATGAAAAGAAATAAATCAAGTCCAAATAAGGCATACTTTCAGTCATTCAGTCAAGAGTTAACACATTTACATGAATTGTGAGTGTTCTAAAGCATAACTGGTTACAGGTAGTACTTGTGGACACATAATGCAAAATGTATGTAGTTAAAAGATGTTTGATAAGTCCATTAAAATTGTTGGAACAATTTTGATGCAGTTTTATTTGTAGAACAGTCTCTTTTGCTTTTCTGTGAAGTAAGGAAACAAAAGGGTCTGCATTGTCTCTGTTTCTTTCTTTGGTTCGTCCACAGTTCCTACACTATAAACACATTTAATATAAATATGAATGCACAAAACTGGAAGTTTGTGACAAAAAAATTAGTCTGTAATTTGGCCTTTATTACTCATTTAATACATGTCTACATTAAAAATTAAAATGAAATGAGATATTAACCTACATTTTGTCATGTTTAGCTGCAGGCAAATAGACGAGGAAGAAGAAGGTAATCCAAAACGTAGTTTATTTCGTGAACACACAGAAGAACGGGTAGCAACACACACCTTGACATAAACAATACCAGACAACTAACTGAAGACAGGAAGGAACTTAAATACACAATGTAACTGACAAACAGCTGTGAGGGTGATTAGTGTCCATGGTGAATGATGAGTGGCGGGAACTAGGAACAAAGAAGCACATGACAACCAAAACAAACGGGACGAGACGGTGACTGTGACACATTACTGACAAAATACCACGGTTACGGTTAGTGTTACCACAGTAAATCCATGATAAATGTTGTTGAATTGTTGGTTGAACAGTATCTGAATCAGCTTAATGTTTCTCCTGATTTACACATTAGTGTTGTTGATTAAGTCGGTGCTGTTTCAACTGGCTTTAGACTAAATTAGCAGCTTGTACCTGAGCTTGTACCTGAGACCTCTACTCCAAACTCTAACACTTCCCACTGGCTGTTTAGTGGTCATGTGATAGAGAGTGATAGAGAGAAAGTAAACACATTTGTGAGCTTGTGAGTCAAGCGCTGTGCAGTGCGCAAAAGTAGCGCTGTTTCGTTTCACATTGTTTCCCTGGCCTAAAATCTAGTACTGCCACCTTGTGTTGACATTGTGAAACTGCATGTTTTGTAAATTATGCATGGCGGGCCACATATAATATATTTTAATAGACAAGCTGCAGGCCATTTGAAATTCATCCACGGGCCAGGCCGTAGTTTGGACACCCCTGTTCTAGGTATTATCAACTGGCCTGAATTCTGAGATCACAATAGACATAAAGGACAATAATGCATTAAGAGCTCGCTCAAGTACTGGGGAGCTAAACCATTTAGTGCTTTGTAAGGAATTAGCCAGATTTTAAAATCTATACAATGTTTAATAGGGAGCCAATGTAGTGTTGACAGAACCGGGCTAATATGGTCATACTTCCTGGTTCTAGTAAGAACTCTAGCTGCTGCATTTTGGACCAGCTGTAGTTTATCAGGCGAGCAGGGCAACCACCCAGTAGAGCATTACAGTAATTTAGCCTTGAGGTCATGAACGCATCAACTAACTGTTTCGCATTTGTCATTGAGACCGAATGGAATTTTCCCTCAGGGACACTACAATGCACTGTCTGACATGATACTGTAGTAGATGGTTGCATGGTTCTAATTTTCTAATATTGTCAATCTTGCAAGTAAAGAAGTTCATAAAGTAATTACTGCTGTGCTCGTTGTACCACGGCATTGGACTATTTTCCTTAATCTTCTTTAAGTGCAAAGGAGCAACTGAGTCTAGTGTGCTGGAAAAGAGAGAGTCAATAGTTTCTGTTGTAACATCGAGTTATTCTAATCTATCTGGTATGCTAAGGTGATGAAACTAATCAAGAAGATTATTTATAAAGTAGGGCTGTCAAAATAACGCATTAATTTCGATTAATTAATCTGAGAAAAAATAAAATGTTAAAAAAAATAACGCAGATTAATCCATTCCGTATTGACCTTTGAACCTGGAGCCGTTCTAGCCACCATTCGACTGTAAAATGGAGGGAGATGACTGCTGCGCTGACGGACAGAACGAGCAGAGCTCCTCCCTCATGCGCGCAAGCTCTCTCTGTCTTCAAAGTAAGCACTGTCTTTGCACTCTCTCTACCTCACACATAATAATCTAAATCAACTGACGCAATGCTAAAAGTTCATAAGACCGAATCTATGTTTCACGAGGCGCATTCGGAGAATGTTTTTCCTGAATAACTGCTGGGTGTGAATAGTGCTCAAAAGAACGTCACCTCATCTTCTCTGACAGGCGCCCTGCACGTGCAGCTGAAATAAACCACACTTTCAGTAAATAAAAAGAAAATCCTATCCAGTGGTGAAGTGTTTTCTGTGTTGACAAATCTTTTGCGATGTCCTAATAACAGTCGCGATTCGCACGCAACGCATCAACATCCGCTAATGTCCAATTCGCGACCTAATGACTCATTTGAACAGATTCATTTTAATGAATCATGACAACAACTGATCTGTCCACACGGTCTATAATGAATCATTTACTCGAACAACTCTGAAATGAGAACATAAGTGTGCTTACCCCATTTAGCAAGAGTGGTTAGTAAAATTAGCCTTAATAATCCACAATATTTTCAGGTTATTTAAATGACAATATGTAGTAAATTAGGCCTACGTATAAAATCAGTTAGTTTAGACTGGAGTGAGGTGAAACCAGAACAAAGCAAGTTGTTGTTAGCTAGGTGCATTCAATTGTATATGGTAAAAAATTATATTATTATTAGTTAATATAACTTCTAAATGCTACTTTTTAATACTTTTCAGGTTTAGCAAAAAAGCATCTTCTCTTACAAAGCTATAAAATCACTTTTTTTTTTTTTTTTTTTTTTGCAAAGAGGGCAAGAAAAAATTACAGTGAGAGTGACGGGTACTTTATTGTCAGTATCGGGCTCGCAGATCACGTAGGTAGGGCACTTTTTACTGTTTGTGTGGATGACCATGTCTGTCACCACCGAAGACCATTTTTGACCCAGTAAAAACCCTGCATTGATTCATTTGAATTGAAATATTTAATACTTTCACAGCAAAAATTATGTATGCGATTAGTTTAGATTAATTAATCACAGAGTATGTAATTAATTAGATTAAAAATTTTAATCGATTGACAGCCCTATTATAAAACAATCTTTAGTGGTAGAAGTGATAGCTCTACCGTTTTTGTGGCAGAGAGGCGGTTTTGCAGCCTAAATATTGATTCCATGTGACAATATTAGATCTAAAGTATGATTAAGACAATGAGTGAGTCCAGACAAGTGTTGTATAACTCCAATAGAGTTTAGTTGTCTGTAAATGCCAATCCCAATGTGTTTTTTTTTATTATCTACTACTAACTCCGATAGAAAATCAGAAAATTCTTTGATAAAGTCTGTATGGTGCCCTGGTGGCCTGTATACAGTAGCCAGCACAAATGTAAAATGAGGTCCTTTGAAGTGATGGTGCTTTATGTAATGTTATGTAATGTAAGTGACATGTAAGTGACATCACTTACATTACATAACATTACATAAAGCACCATCACTTCAAAGGAATTATATTTGAAAGACTTTTGAGTAATACTGAAGATATTACTATCAATTACAGCAAAACCTCCCCCTTTGCCTTTCTGACGCGGTTTGTGTCAATAATAATAACCTTGAGGGCTAGACTCATTTAAAGTAATGTAATCATCTGGTTTTAGCCAGGTTTCTGTCAAACACAGTAAATCTAGATTATTGTCTATGATAATATAATTTACAATAAGTGCTTTTGAAGAAAGGGATCTAATATTCAGCAACCCAGGCTTTATCATTTGTTTATCAGTATTATTACTGATATTTTTTATTTGTTGAACAGCAAATACATTTTTTTTTACCTTTAAATGGGTTTTTGAGGTTTTTTGTGTTTACTAATTTGGGGTACAGACACAGTCTCTATGTGATAATATCTAGGTGAAAGAGTCTCTATGTGTTGGGATTTATCTGACTTCTGAGACGTGAGACAGTTAGCAGACGGTCGGTTTAGCCAGTCTGTCTACTTCCTGACCTGGGCCCCAGTTTGTCATGTTTCAGCTCTAATATGTGCCATATTACTAGAGAGAAGAGCAGCACCATCCCAGGAGGGATAAACAGGTCAGGTCTGCCCCAAAAACTTTTCCAATTGTCTATGAATCCTATATTATTCTGCGGACACCACTTAGACAGCCAGCCATTGAGTGATGATAAGTAGCTCAGCACTCTGACGAACAGGAAGAGGACCAGAGCAAATTACAGTGTCTGACATCATACTATTATGTTGTGTGGATTGCAATATTTTATGTACAGCTGAGCTTTTTCTCTGCTAATTCAACCTTCACACTCTGCTTTTACTGATGGAATGTATGATGAGTGAAGATTGGCCACCAGGCCCGCATATATACAGTATAGGCGTGAAACCTCAGACACTATTTTGGCCAGTGTTTCAGTCTCATTGTCCAACCCCTGTACTTCATAGAAAGCCTCAACTTACTTTGTCCAACACTGTTTAACAGTAAAATGTACACATGACTGTATTTCAGGCAAGGTCGAACAATCTAGGAAGAGAATTTGTTACTTCTCCTCTCACGGTCACTACGGAAAACATTACCTCAGCCACCACAACTCAGGTGACCAAGGTAGGAGACTTCTCACCTTGAGTTTAAAAACAACATCCCCTCTGAGCAAACACACCATTCACATTCAGTTTGAAATAGCTTTAATCAAAAATTGTGAATGCACTGTGGATGGACAGGTCATACAATTTTATTTCAGATGAAATTTTAATAATAATAATAATAATAATAAATGTTTTAGTACATAGACTGAGGCTGGTGGTTTAAGACAACCAAAATAGTAGCTGATGAAATTTCGTGTCAGAGATTCAGTTCTTTATTGTTTTTGACTGGTTTCAGACAGTAAAAGGGGGTTATGCAGAGACCAGGATTGAAAAAAGGATCATTATAACAGGAGATGATGATGTGGATCAACATCAGGTAAGCAAAGACATATATATGTAACATGCTAGCGATAAATATAAATATAAAATTTAGAAAGCACTAAACATAATCTACCATACTTTGTAGGGCAGATATTCAAACAATTTAATAATACATTTAATGTTAAAATCACTCTAATATCATTAAAACTGTAACTTTTTGCAGGCTCTCGCCATGGCAATACAGGAGGCCAAACAACAGCACCCTGATATGCTGGTGACTAAGGCCATAGTGGTCAGGGAAACGGACTCTTCGTCTGACGAGAAACATCAAACATATGAGGTACAGCAAAAATACAGTACAATAGTTATTGGAAGTTGATATTTGATCATTTTAAATGTAAAGTGAAATTAAGCAAAATTTATTTAAATTATATAGGGTTTATCTCTGCAATTGAATGATTACACATTTCTGAGTTGACTCAACTGTAGCACATCTCTGTGTCTCCCCCTCTCTTTCTATGTGTGTATGGTGTGCATTTGTCCACCTATTCCAGTCTTGATCACTAGAGGGTGCTGTTTGGAACATGGACAGAAGATCAGCTCTGATTCTGATATGTGTAAATATATATATATATATATATATATATATATATATATATATATATATATATACCGCTTGCTCTTAGAAACAATGTTTAGTACCATAGATACAAGACCTTTTTTGAGCTTACAGCTTTTTATGGTCTCTGTTCAAAAAAAACATTTTTCCTGAAGATTTGGGCTTCCATGTAGAATTCATGCATGATTTTCTAGGATTCACCTGAAAGAGTATAAAGCCCGGGATACACTGCACGATTTTGGCAATCCTATAAGATCATTACAAATCTGTGCAACATGGATCTATTAAACTTGGGTACAACATGCATGTAGACTGTATGATGATGACACCTATCCGCTTATCCGTGACGTAAAGAAAACCGTTTCAGGGTCCAAGCCTCAATCGTTTCACTTGACAATGCCATCAACAGCCGTTTATGAGTGCTATTTATTCATATTAAACATCAAACATTTTAAAAAGTTAAACATTTTAAATACTTACAGTCTAAAAACAGTCTCCGTGCTTACAGCGTCACAGACATTAATATTTTAACGATCTATAAAAGATGAATCACTGTCTGGCCATCTGGAATTTTGGTATGGAGATAAAGGTTATGATTATATTTTTTTTTGTAGCATTACACCACATTGTGTGTGTATATTAGCACCGTTTGTTGTTTTTCTTGTGGTATGAGATAGAGCGTTTGGACCAAAGTCACTGGAAGGCAAGCCTGCAACCTTTAGCCAAAACAGCGTAACGGCTAATGCTAACGTCTCGCCTCTGGCGGTATGCAGGGAAGGAGACCAGAGGCTGTTTTTTGAATGGATGTCAATGGATGAGTGGCTTCACTATGCTGATTAAACAGCTTTTGTGGGGAAATAGCTAATCATTTAATTAATCGACAGCCTGTTTGCCAATCTTCAGCATGTTTTACACTAAACAATACTTTCGTTGGGAACTATATATTTTAGCTTGATAAAAATGTAATTTTTTAAGGCAGACTAGGGAATGTTGCGACTGATGTCACTGCCATTACACATTAGGCTGTGAGGTGCAGCACGTGATTTAGTTAGCCGCTACGCTTTCTCCAATGGTAAGAGATACAGACCCTCTCATCTCCCTATTATCAAAGAGTATAGAACCCAAGAGGTGACACTTTGATACTTTTTGGGTAATGGCCACTAGATGGTGCTCCGGTAGCACGGCCGCCATTATGGGGTGAAAATACTAACTGGACCATAGAATCCTTCGCATCTTATGCACCCAAAATTGGCAAAATTCACTGCCAAATCAGAAGCGCAATAGAAAAGTCACCAGTAAATTGTATGGCTCCTACAGTAAATGTTGTATTGTCTTATATATGTTTTATTTTACCAGTTTTGGAATCCAACCATTCAACCATCTGAGGTAACGTAGTTAGCCTACTTTATTGAGTACATGCAGCTTTACACATTTATTAATAGTAAATTAATAATTAATAAATTTAAGATCATCATGTTTGCAGGGAACAATATATCAGCGACCTAGTGGAGTAACAGTAATAATAGTATCTAGGTCTAAATTGAAATAAATATATTTTACGTTTTAATGGATCATGCTACAAGGAAGTGGCAAAAGAAGAAGGGAATAGAGCTTGAGGTAAGCAGTTTTAAGTTTTAGCGCCATGTCGCGTTTATTTCATGTTGCATTTTTTTTAGCTGGTCAGTAGACATAGGTCATAGAGGCAAACACACTGTGTGATGATCATGCTGAATTTCTGACACTGTCAGAAAACCATCGTAGGCTATCTTTGGTCTCAAGACTCTCTCACTGTACAACATAGGACCACCGATTAAGAGCCACAATCACAGAAATCGCCACGATTGTTTCACGATGGCAATCTTTCGTCTGGGACAGCCAAAAATCGTGCAGTGTATCCCGGGCTTAAGGATGGTTAGACAGAGAAGCTATGTATCCTTGCTGGACTGGTAATTTGGCCATCAGTCAGCTCCTCTAAGATTTTTTAAAAGTTGATCAAGTGTTTGCTTGTTAATTATGAGTATTGATCAGTTTGATTATCACATGCATTTGCACAAACTTAAAATTAATTTTAGATGTTGAAGCAAAGCATTTTAGAAGATTCACATATCAACCCACACCTGACTGGTTATTAAGGGTGTTGACAAAGCAGTCTATACATGCCATAATAATCAACAAACATGTCCAAATGTCCACCAAATTGAAATACATGTGGCATTTTGCTTTGTGGCCAAGGTATATCAAGGATTATACCAAAAACAGTTTCCTTGCTTTCTTCAAGCTTCTCTTGGTCTCCCGTGTGTTCAGCCTGAACCCAGCCCCATTCTAAAAGCCTGTAAGTTGCCATTTTAAGGCTTCATAACCAGACACAAAGGTTGTTCCAAAAATAATTATATTGCTGTCTTAGAAATTTTGTTGTCTGAATTCTAAGCGATCCTTACAGAGAAGGCAATCCCATAATAAATTTATTTAAAAAAAAAAAAAATCAATCTAAGATCTTGGACGAAGTTAGACTAAAATAACTAAACTAAAAAATATGTGTATTTTTATTCTTATTATAGTACATTGTCATTTCTCACATTACTTTCTTTAAATCAAGAGTTTAGTCTCCTGTGTGTAGCGCTATCTGACATTTGTATGATATTGTAGAATGTTTCAAATCTGTTCTATATGATGGTTAATTTCAGTTGTTTCAGTATGTTTTGCATTGGAAGGCAGTAGACAAAGCAACTCACTAGGTTTTGTTGCAGTTACTAAAATGATGCTTGATCAATAACATGTTTTTTTTAATTATTATTATTGTTATTATTTAAATGTGTATCATGTAAGGATGTGTTTCATTTTTTTAGTCATGACTTTGACATATTTGTATTTATATGCTTGCTGAATGGGAGCTTGTGGGTTTTCCATCTCTCTAAATCGCCACCATACAGCAGTGTGAATGTTACATTCATTCTGATATCTGCATATTCCATTCAAAAGCATAACACAATATTTAAAAAAAAAAACATATAATTATTAACAATCATCATATACTGTATATTCAATGCATTCTAGCATAGAAACCTGAATAGAAAACAGCTAACAGAGGGTATTTTGGATATTTTAAGCTGTTCTTGTCAAGACTTCTGCAATAATTAATGTTTATAGATAAAACTATAATTATGCATACTGTATTTATTCCACATATGGTTATATGCAGCAGTGTGTCTTGTTAACCATGGTTTTGGTCTCTGTATGTTCCCTACTTCTTGGAAGACACTTGGGACATTTCTGAAAAATTCCCATCACACAAACAATCTGTGTATTTCTTAACTGGAGGCCCTGATTATTTACTGCAAGCTTATGCTTTTGCTTAGGTCCAGATAGAATCTGCAGACATTTTTTTCTGCATGGATTATAGAGGAAAATCTGCATAATTAATGTGGACCTGCTCAAAAGATAAACCTGCTAAAAGTTACTATGTGATTCGACTGGTTGTGTTGAAGGAGGGGAAGTCTCATATAGGGCAGATTCTAAGCAATCCTTACAGAGAAGGCAATCGCATAATACATTTTAATGGGCTTTAAAAAAAAAAAAACAATCCATGATGTTGGATGAAGTTAAGGAAACAAATAACTAAAAATATGTGGATTTATAAATAACTAAAAATATGTGGATCATCAGGTTTCAAGGAACTGAGTCAATGTTGATCAAATAAAGGACTGTTACTTTGATAAATATAAAAGAATAGTCATATAAATCATAATGGGTGCCTTACTGTATTACTCATTGCCACCTGTGAACACACAAAATTTGTTATCTCTGAACCATTAAAATATATATATTTTTAAGTTAATCTTATATTATTTGAGTGTACTATATTAATACTATTTGAAGTGTTCTATATTAATTTGAGTGTACAGTCAGTCATATTGAATTCTGTATTGTCTGTGTATTCCTCTTAGATCTCTAGAATCTGTCATGACATACAAGCTAAATAAGAAAAGCAAACCACTGGAACAAATAAAGTGAAATCATGTACCTGATGGTCTGTGCATGGTCTGAAACACTACTGTCACTCATTTTCATTTACACTTTTTTTCAAAGTTTTAGTAAAATAATGCTTAATGTTGTGTTTACTGTATTTCCATTCATTCTAAATAAAATGCAGAATACATCAATAAATTACTCAATGGCATTGTGGTGTCTTATTATAAAATCAAACGTTATTAGCAATACTCTGGAGAATTTTACTGTAGGGGAGAGTGAGGCACAACCTAACATGGGGTTAGTTGCAAAATGCACGGTTTAAAAGTTTCCATAATGCTAGCATGACAAACTTAATTTATTGACTAGTTGCCATATCAACATTATTTCATGAGTTCACATTTACATATAATTAAATACAGTAAAAGTTATGCTTATTTGGCGTGCTGTCCGGGGGGAGGGCTCAGAGCTCAGAATTTTGGTCTGAACCCAGAACCCCAACCCCAGTTGTGGTAAAAATAGATAGAACTAGAAGTGAGGAGATGGGGTGGAGAATGGATGCTGATAAACTGTCAAACGAACAGATGTAAGTCTGCTGTATTTATTGTATTGTATTTACTGCTGTACATTTTACAAAAAAATAGACATGTTCATTGAAAAATTTTTACATAAAGCGTTATGATTAAATGAATTGCATTTTTTTTAATAGTCAAGTCATCTTCATCTATATAGCGCTTTTCACAATACACATTGTCTCAAAGCAGCTTCACAGTGACAATAGGAAAATTATTATCGAGCTAAAGTTGGTTTTTGATTGAATCACTTCCGTTGTAAAAATTGTTAATTATTACTTTAGGGGCTGTTTAAATGACACCTTTCCTACTGAAAACCTGAATACCTTTAATGGGTAACACTTTAGAATACTGTTTCTTACTTACTGCATAACTAATAAGGAATTACTGAAGAACTAATAAGTAATTCTTCACTTAAGTCACTACTGTTAACTACTAAGGAAGATGTGTTAACTAATCAGTATGTAATAGAATTTTATGATTTTGTTAAGTAACAGTTAGCTAATCAATAACTAATGAATTCTGTCATACCTCCTGAAGAACTACTATTAATTATCTACTGAATAATGTTCAAGAAAAATAACTATGAAGTAACTACTAATGAACAGTCAAACAATTGAGTTTGATCAAACAGTTGAACATTGAGTTGTGGCCTTTTCTTATTTACTAATGTTATCAGTAGTAGTATTATGAAAATGCAATATTAAAGGTGCTCTAAGTGATCCTGGGTGGATGTAACTTCCTGTTGACGTTCGAAGTGTTGTCAAACAAACCCCCCCCCCTCCGTGCTTCCTGAAACAGTCATGAACGGGCATTTAAAATCATTCTTGTTGGTTATTGGCTGGAGCATTTTTATTATGATTCGTGCTCCAGGCTGCACCAGTTTGTTTTTATTGCCGTTTTCGGAGCTTGTGGCGACTACAGAGACCGCGTTTTTTTTACAGTGTGTTCAGGGGACAGGCAGCTAGTGGATAGTGAGGAGATGTTTGCTGTATGTGACAAAAAATGTTTTGGCCTAAAAATGCGTGACATCACTTAGAGCACCTTTAATAAAATACAATAAATTTTATAGAGGTTTTTGCCTGTGTGGTAAATAATTGTTTTGTGAGTGTGTTCTGTAAGAAATCAACTTTGGAAAGGAACCCAAGCCCCACTCTAAATGCCTTGCCATAGCCAACTTACCTCAGATTAGCTCTCAGGTGGCAGTATTGCACCTTAACACTGACACCTGTCAAACAAGAATAAGACGCAGTGCGCGCAGCTATTCGTCCGAGCGAGAGAGAGGGGGGCTCTGTCCACACCCGAATAAAAGTACAGGGGTGCAAACACATGTATGGTCAAAAAAGAGAGAGGTAATCGAAGCCCCCGCCCAGCGGCAAATATCCAGATACTTACATTGCCACCAACCCCTGCCATCCCCAGCCCACCCCATAGGCACAGACTAAAATGAAATTCTGAAAATCAAAATACACAGACGCTAATTTGTAATATTCAATTTCATTTTTTATTCCGAAACATAAACTCTCATTGAACTATCTTCTTGCTTTACTCCAACTTCCTCTTCTTCCTGGCCACCTCCTGCAATGTATCCAGGGCCTTGCGTCTGGCTGCAGTAATTTTCTTATCAACATGTTTGAGACGTGTCTGCCTCTCTTCGGCCAGAGCAGTGGTCTTGGCCTTCTCTGCACTTTCACATGTAGCACTGCAGCCATACTCCACCTGCCTCTTCTGCTTTGCCTCCATCCTCTTCTCTCTGTCGGTCTTGTCCCTTCTCCCTGCAACCCTAATGTTCTGGCAGAGAGTTTTATCAACTGGCCCCCCAGTTTGATGTCATCTCTTTTGAACATGCCAATGCCAGTCTTGCCCCTTGACCTCAGCACATATTTGACAGTCTGCACTGCATCAAAGGTGGAGATCTTCATGCTAGATCTTTTAGCATCAATCACATCTCCCATGAGACTAAAGGAGGACTCTACCAGTGGTCCATGGAAGATGGAGAGGGCCCCTCTGATAACCTGGCTGAGAGCTGGATACTTCCCCAAACTCATGACATGGGCCCACAACTTCACAATGTCATCTCCATCTTCATACTTGGCCAGGTTGGGGTCCACATTGTACCTAATGATCTCCTGGGTGATGTCACTCTCTAGGGGCACTAAATGTTTCATGATCCTAGCCAACTCCTTCAGCTGAGTAACAGCCTGGGAATGGCCCCTCACCACAGGATCAATAGAGGACAAGGCCTGTAGGGTCTTACTTTTGAGAGGTAGTTTGTTCTGCATGTACTTGCCACAAGCTGTGTATGCCTTGGTCACCTTCCCAATAAAATCCATGATTATCTGCAACACACATACCATACAAAAAACATGTTTAAACTGAGTTCATACTCAGGTTTCATGGCTGCAGCACAATGGCAAGTCATATCAGCATATCAGATCATGTTCGATCATATTACTTAACTGTTTATGTAACATTTATATGGTGACATCATGCAGGACTGTAAAATCAGAATAGGAAAATTTCCAAATCTTTACTTTTCTAAACAATTAATAAAAATACATTTTAAATTTACAAGATGTTAAACACTCTTACTGGTCTACATATAAATGTACAAATCAGTCAATCAAATGGAAAGAGTAATTACAATACATGTTCCATTTGTCCCATATACTGTACTTTCGTGATTATGCGGTTGCATTTTTTTAACCAGTAGGTGGCAGTATGACCTAAGGGATACTGCTTTTCTGAACCGCTAATGATAAAATGGAAAGAAAATTTAAAAAGTAGTTAACTTTATTTAAAATACTAACCGGATGCTTTTGGATGGGCTGCAATCAGGTCTTCTGCGACTTTCCCAACGTAAATCTGGGAGTGAAGTGTGTTATTGGCCAAGTCCAATTCTAGCAATTTCTTTGGCGACATCTTCAGATGCTCAGGCTTGATGAAGCAGGCAAGAAAGTTGATGAACACTTCAAGTTGCTTGTCATGAAGCTTGTGAACCAAGGTTTTACTTCCCTTCAAAGAACATAAAAAATGCATTTTTAGAACTGACTGAACTTGCTGTTGTTTTTCAATAGACATCAGAATCATCTTACTTCTATGCTGAGTTGCATACACTGTATAGAAAAATACTCACTTGAAAGACCATCACGTATTCCTTCAAAATTGGGAGGACACCAAGGTACACAGTAAGAATAAGGTTCACTTTTTGGTTTTCCACCCAAATCTTCTTTACAATTCGGGCCTTCCTTTTCTTCCCCAAATCAGTCATTCCTTCAAAAAAAAGAAAGAAAAAAAGAAAGATAAAAAAAGATACAATATACATACCAGTGCATACAGATTTAAAGTTTGTGCAATACCAATGGTATACATAAAATGTTGCACAGATTGTAACAGTATGAGTACTCCTTAGGCTAATAAAATATAATAATAACAATTTACTTGGGACAAAAGTGTCTGCTAAATCATAACCATAACCATAAAACAGTAGGTATAGGTGTACAACACACATTTTATTCATCTCTCTCTCTCATATAGACAGACACATACAGCATGTTTACTACTGAATACTAAGATTCAATAGTAGGATTTTAGTTCCTTCTTGACCATAGAACAATCTGTTACAATATATACATACACATACATACCCTTCTTGCAGAGATCCTGGTGAATAAATTCAACCCTTCGTTGAGCCTTTTCACTCACACCATGGTCTCTGTACAGGTCCTGTAATATTTCGTTGTACAGTTCTTGGTCCTGCTTTCCCATAAATCCAAAGTAGAGCACTCTGAACACAGGTAACATTCTTTTAGTATTGATCCCTACGTCATAAGCTGACAACCAACGATGGGAGACAAATCGCTGGGGATTTGTGGCAGGTATGTCCAGGAACTCTGCTATTTCTTTCAGGTACCCCAACTGCAAGTGAAGATAACATATCTTACACTACTAGCAACACTCAAAACAGTTAATAAACAAGTTAGAAATAGATTTTTCATTAAAAATGAAATGCATGTTCAGATACCTGATCTGGTGCCCATTGATGGTCTGTGTGGATGTCAGCAAAGAGCTGCTCCAAGTAGTTTTCAAAAGGTTCAGCAAATCTCTTTGCAGAGTTGTGGATGTGATGGCAAGAGTCACCATCCACATCGAGCAGAGTGGAACAATGCCTCTCTCGTATCCTTGTCTCCAGCCCTGATTTGCTCCCGCGCATCACGTTGCATGAGTCTAGCATTATGCTAATTAGGTTCGACCAAGGAATGTTCTTTTTCTGAAAAAAGTCACACATCACCCTCTCCAAACTAGCTGAACTGACTTTCGCAACTTCAAGGGAGCCCAGGTGTTCAACCACAACATCATTGAGCTCTTTGTTGAAGTAGCTGACCAACATAGAAAGGACCTTCTTATTACTGCTGGAGGTACTCTCATCCACATTCAGAGAGAAGGTGTATTGTCGTAAGTTGGAGAAAGTTCTCTCCGCAAATGTATGGCCCATACCATACACCATTTTATAAGAAGCTGCAGTGCGGGAGAGTTTAATTTGGCTAAGGGCTGCCTTGTCTGCAGCTAGACACTGGCTTAACTCCACCAACACAGGTGCTATTGTCAGAGGTAGAGAGTGCTCAGCAATAACTGCCAGGACCATTGCCTAGTGAATAGAGAAAGAAAATACATAAATTACTCATTTAATGATTCATTTTAAACTAATTTATTTCATCTCCATTTGCTTTGTCTTCATTATGTACTCATTTCCATAAAAAATATTTTGGTTTACTAGTCTTCAACACACACACACACACGTAGTGTTTTCATGTTTTATGGGGACTTTCCATAGACATAATGATTTTTATACTGTACAAACTGTATATTCTATTCCCTTACACTAACCCTATCCCTAAACCTGCCCATCACAGAAAACTTTCTGCAATTTTACATTTTCAAAAAAACATCACTTTTTTGATTTATAAGCCGCTTTTTCCTCATGGGGACCAAAAAATGTCCCCACACGAACAAGGATTTCGGATATTGCCATCCTTATGGGGTCCCCATAACGTAGGGTTTACCAGGCCACACACACACACACACACACACACACACACACACACACATACCTCTCCATTAGCAATGCGATTACACATAGGCACTGGAAGCTTAACACTTTCCCTGATCTTTTCTGCTGCTGAGGCCTGGTTCTGAGTAGCAAAGGATCTTCCTTACGGAGGAGTTGTGCCACACTTTGAGTTGTTACGATTGAGGTCACTCTGTTTGTGTGTATGGATGTCTGACAGTGTGCATACAGGGCATGCACCCCTCTGCTACTGTAGTTAATTTCCTTCATGCAGAGAGTGCATTTAGCACAACCCTTTTTTTCAATTTTCTGAAAAAAGTCAGACAGTATGAATGTGTGTTTGACTGCATGGACCTTGATTGTAGTTTCAAGTTTCAGCCAAGACCAATTCCAACTGCATTTACAGCCTCTATCCATCTGTTGCACAAGAAGTGCCTCACTTTCCTCAATTTCCCTCATTCTGCAAATGAATACAGAGTTATTTTTGCAAAACTGTATCATAATGGAGTTCAAATAGTTCACTCTGCTCCTTTCCACAATGTCTTGTTTATATGCTGCAATATTTCTCGCCCACTCTGGGGTTGCCATAAAATGTAGAATGTTATGGGTCCATCTTCAGCAGTCTATTTGTGTCAATATTACCTGATAAAAAAGGACCTCCTTAAAAATAGCAAAACCAGCTGGTGATCACCTAAGCCCACTCAACAGTTCCTTGAAATTGGAACTAGAATTAAATTGTATAGTTTGTATATAAACACTGATGTCTACAGAAGCAATCAAAATAGAGAAAAGCACCTTTTGAAAGTAACATGGAGCATGAAAGAACAATTATATCGATTGCATTGTTACACCGCTAGGTGGCGACAAGTGACTTAAATGTATTTGTTATTGAATCATTCAAGAGATTCGTTCAAAAAACAGTGATTCATCCATTAATGAAACAAGCAAAGTACCGGTATTTATTATATTAATATATTGCTATATAATACTAAATAAGATATACATATTTTCGGCTTTTCAATAGCAGCCGCAACAGGAAATCATTAAAACGAGGCAAAAAAAGTGCTGCGTTAAATGCGTTTTTTTTTTACGCGTTAAACATTTCAAATTAATCGCAAAGATTAACGCGTTAATTCCCCCAGCCCTAATTAATATTAATAAAACATCCTAACTATCAGCATTGGCGTGTTCTACCTCTTTTACTGACGGCTTACAAAATGAAACAGGTAACGTTAGCACCACAACCATTATTTGCACTCGCACAAATTAGCAGTAACTTACTCCTGAATATATTTTTAGGTTACCGTATATATCGACGGATTACATTTTTCACGAGCACATGCGACCAAAATGGTTGTAATTTCGAGCCTAACAACTTTTTCTATGTAGCTACAGTCATCCATAATTTGATCTGCTAGCTAGCACTAACGTTAGGTCTTTACATCCCTTGTGAAAAAGAAGTGCACTTAATTGTATTGAAAGTGTACTTTGTGTGTACTTAGTATACTTTTTAAAAAGTGCACTTGCAGATAATACAATATAATTAAAATTAAAGGCCACTTAAGTGTACTTAAATAGAATATACTTTAATGACAATATTATTATCATGCTTAAGTGCACTTTTTAAAAATGCACTTTGTAATAATGTCAAATTAAGTTGTACTTAAAGAAAGTACACTTTAATGACAATATTTATTAACATGCTTAAGTGCACTTTTTAAAAATGCACTTTGTAATAATGTCAAATTAAGTTGTACTTAAAGAAAGTACACTTTAATAACAATATTTATTAACACGCTTAAGTGCACTTTTTAAAAATGCACTTTGTAATAATGTCAAATTAAGTTTTACTTAAAGAAAGTACACTTAAATGACAATATTTACTAACACGCTTGAGTGCACTTTTTAAAAATACACTTTGTAATAATGACTTATTAATTGTACTTACAGAAAGTACACTTTAATGACAATGTTTATTAACACACTTGAGTGCACTTTTTAAAAATGCACTTGTAATAATGACTTATTAAGTTGTACTTAAAAAAAGTACACTTTAATAACAATATTATTAACACGCTTAAGTGCAGTTTTTAAAACTGCACTTTGTAATAATGACTTATTAAGTTGTACTTAAAGAAAGTACACTTAAATGACAATATTTATTAACACTTTTTTAAAAATGCACTTTGTAATAATGACTTATTAAGTTGTACTTAAAGAAAGTACACTTTCATGACAATATTTCTAAACATGCTTAAGAGCACTTTTTAAAAATGCACTTAATTTTTACTTAATTATGACTTTATAGTGTTTTAAATAAGTAAACTTATTCTGATGTATTGACTTATATATTAAAGCACATGAAAAATAATTTATTTTAATTTCAACTTAAGTGTGTTGTCCAAGATGACATTTGTTAATGTATTTTAAATGTGCTTAGTCTTTAATAAATACTGTGTGCATTAATACACTTGAAATTTATTTTTCTGAATTTCAAAACACTTGCTTATACAGTATAATCCAGTACAACTTATTGTTGAAATTTTTATCACCAGCTCCTGCTCTAAACTCGACTAGTGTCAGTTTTCTACATAATATTTGACATAAAATGTTTTTTTTGTTTTGTTTTTTTTACGGAGTGCTGTATTTGTGATACTTAATGCAACAGTGCTGTATTTTACATATCTGTATAATACTTATAATATCATTGTTGTTCTAAGTTGATTAAACCTATTTAATTGCAAGCAAAAGTTTAACAGATCTAAAAATTAATTTGAATTCATATTCAGTTAAAATACATTTAATTTTAATCAGACTAAACTATAAAATAATTGAATTTCAGTTAGGTGAATGAGTCAAGTTCTGTAAACTTACAGTCTAACTACAACAATGAATTAGAAAAACTTCAACTTGAACAAATTTAATCATGCGCATGCGCCACAATACTACGTCATGACGGCGCATTACTTCACCAGAGTTTGAAAAATGCAGGGGCCGATTCAAGATGGCGGCGAGACCAGACGCGTTTTGAATAGACCTGTAACGACTGTTAAAGATTGCTGCTCAAATTAACATTTAGAATTTAATTTTGCTGCTAAAAGTTTTTTTTTTTTACGGGTTGCTCGACTGCAGTGTTATTGAATTTCAATTTTTCTGCCGGTTTTCGGAAAGATAGCGTCTTATTATTCAAGCTAGTTATTGCTAACTCTACAGCTAGCATAACAGCGCAATGGAAGTGGTGGCGAATAAGGAAAAACGAACTGCCCGAGAAATACACTCTTATGCATGCCAGGCCAGTGCTTTTGAGGAGTGTGTCTCATCTCCTAACACGCCTACAAAACCTCAATTGAAAAAGGCAAGAGGCAACGAAGAACAGCCATCGCTTCTGGAACTTCAGGATACCATCATCTCTGCCGTTATCGACAAGATAAACGAACGGGCGGATCAGACCGACAAGGCGGTTCACTACAATACAGTCCAGATAGATGGTCTGAAAAAGTCTTTGGACTTTTGTCATAAAGAAGTGGCAGATTTGAAAAAACAGAATTGCATCCTAAAAGCTTCATGCGAGACACTCCAGAGAAAAGTCTGTGAAATGGAAACTAAAGTAAATGAGAGTGATCGATACAGCCGACGACAGAACCTACGTTTGCACGGGATCCCAGAGAGAGAGGATGACAACTTGAAGCCTCGTGTGCAAGAGGTCTGCCGTGCGGTGCTGTCGGCTAGTGAGGTTGGAGCAGTGATGGAGGCAATCGACGTTGTCCACAGAATTGGGAGACGCAAAGATGGCAATTCCAATCAGCAACCAAGACCAGTGATCATCCGGTTTATGTCGAGAACAGCGAGAGACTTAATCTGGAGGGCATCAAAGAAGAGTGAGTTCCTGAGCAGCAAGAAGCTTCGTTTCAAAAGAAGACCTGACCGCTGAAGACAGAGCCATTCGCGCCCGGCTCTGGCCAACTGTAGAAGCGGCAAGAAAGAGAGGAGAGAAGGCTTATTTCGTCGGGATCAGAGTGTTTGTGAATGGAAACGAAATTAAAGACACCTGAAAAGGAAAGATCTTGTATGCTCTGATGAAGTGCAACCTTTTTTAAGGTAACCCCCCATGTGTAACAAGGGGCATTGAGGCAGCTAATGATTACATTAGAGCAGTTATCTCTTCAGTTTTTGCACAGAAGTTCATACAGTTAACGTTATTTGTTCTGAGTTTTTATGTCTGTATCTGTTTTATCTGTAAATGCCAGAGGTGCTAGAGACCAATTGAAAAGGAAATGTTTATTTTTATTTTTTCAAAACAAAGGTGCTGATTTTTATTTTATACAGGAGACTCATGCTACTAAATCGGATATTTCTTTTTGGGAGAGTCAATGGGGAAAAAATATATGGTTTTCATTTGGGAGTAACCGGTCAGCAGGGGTCGCTATATTACAGGGAAACTTTAAAGGGCACATTATTAAATATTTAGCAGATTTAAATGGGAGATGGGTAATTCTGGTTGTTGATGTAGATCATTCCCAATTCATTATTGTAAACATATATGCGTGTAACAACAAAAAAGACAACAAGCTATTATTTACAACAATAGAAAATATAATTAACCAGCTGATTACAACTTTTCCTACTGCCAAGATTATATGGGGTGGTGATTTTAATACAGTTATGGATGGAAATCTGGATAGATGGCCTCCAAGAAACAGTTCTTCAGATGAATTGGAGAATATATGTCAAAGGATGAGTCTTGTTGATATCTGGAGACACAAAAATCCCAACAAAAGCATATACTTGGAGTAATAAACATAGGTCACAGAAGTCCCGTATAGATTTCTGGTTGATTTCTTCGGAGATCGATGACAAGATGGTTTCAGCTCATATAGAACCTACTGTTCTCACAGATCACCAAGCAATTTATATAAAGATAGATTTAATAATACTTAGTAACAAACCAAACAGAGATTATTGGAAACTAAACCAAATGCTATTACAAAATAAACAATTTAAGGATGATGCCGCCGTGATAATTGAAAAATATTGGAGAAAAGCTAGTCTTGATAGCAATTTTGGAAGCTGCTGGGAGCTGATGAAATTTGAAATTCGTAAGTTAGCTATAAAATTAGGGAAGAAAATAGCCAAAGACAAGAGAGAGGAAGAATCCAGAGTTATCACTAGAATAATAAAGTTATCAGAGAAAGTTGATTTAACTGGATGTGAATTTACAGAACTAACTTCTTTACAACTTAAATTGGACAAGATGTATGAAGACAAAGCCAAAGGGGCTTTTGTCAGATCTAGGAGGAAATGGCTTGAAAAACGTGAAAAATGCACTAAATATTTCTTTAATCTAGAAAAAAGAAACTTTGAAGTATCATCCCTAAGTAAATTGAAAATCAATGATGTTGTCTGTGATGATAAGATCCAGATATCAAAATACGTTGCTGATTTCTATCAAAGATTGTACTCTACTGATGTCGAAAATGCAAAAAATATGGATCTCTTCCTAAAAAGTAAACAAAATTATATTGATGTCATTGACGATGGCTTTAAATTGGTTTGTGACAGAGAGATTTGTTTATCAGAAGTGCAAAAATGTATTGCCTCTCTAAAAGAAAATAAATCGCCAGGGAATGATGGGCTAATAAGTGAATTTTACAAGGTTTTTGACCAATTGTTAGCTCCTTTTTTAGTTAAAGTTTATATAGAAGCCATTAAGAAAGGGGAACTCCCACCAACTATGAGACAAGGACTTATTAAACTGATACCCAAACCAAACAAAGATAAATTAAGTATTGAAAATTGGAGACCAATTAGTTTATTGAATAATGATGCTAAAATATTTGCATTAATTTTTGCTAAAAGATTAAAATCAGGGTTAGATGATATAATTGATGAAGAACAATCAGGCTTTATGCCTAGATTGTACAACTCCTAGATTTGAGATAGGTCGTGGAATACGACAAGGATGTCCCCTTAGCCCTTTTCTTTTTCTCCTTGTTACACAAATCATGTCCAGACATATTAAAAATGCCCAGTTCCAAGGTATATTGACATTAGGTACAGAATTTAAAATTTCACAGTTAGCGGATGACACGGCATTATTTCTCCGTAATAAGCACGAGGTTATAAAAGCAATTGACTCTATCACAAAATTCTCTGAAGTCTCGGGTTTAAGAATGAATCTAGATAAATCTGCCTTGTTGTCACTAAAGGAATGTGACTTATCAGTCATAAGTGGTATTCCTGTTAAAAAATACAATAACATACTTGGGGGTTTCATTGATAAAAATGAAAAAAGGCGTTGTAATCTCAATTTTGACCCCATAGTAGAGAAAATAAGGAAAAGATTTAATATATGGTTGATGAGGGACTTGTCACTGAATGGCAGAGTTTTATTGTCTAAGGCAGAAGGGATATCACGTGCCGTCTATCTATCATTATCCATGGGAATGCCAGCTAGTGTATATAAAAAACTTGATAAGATCTTATTTAATTTCATTTGGAGGAATAGATCCCATTATTTACGTAAAGATATTTTATGTAACTTAAGGAAAGATGGTGGTCTTGAAGTGTTGACTTTTGAAACCTTAAGTAATTCCTTTTTGGTGAGATGGTTAAGTAATTTAATTAAGGAAGCAGGGAGCATTTGGAACACCTTTCCCAAACAGATTTTTGATTCACTGGGAGGATTAAACTTGTTGTTGAAATGTGATTTTAAAATTGAGAAGTTACCTGTGAAGTTGGCCAACTTTCACAAGCATGCCCTGTTAGCCTGGAAAATGGTCTACAAACACAATTTTTCTCCCCACAAACTGTATATTTTGGAACAACAGGAATATTCAATATAAAATAAATCTTATATTACCAAAGATGGGTAGATAACAACACATTCTATTAGTTGAACAACTCATGAACACAGAAGGTCAGTTACTAACATACGACGAGTTTCTTTCAAA